>PVLC010006011.1:0-23373 GCA_004027655.1 Graphiurus murinus
CCATTTGTTAAAGAGGCTATCTTTTTTCCAGTGTATGTTTTTGGCTCCTTTGTCAAAAATCAATTGAATATAAGTGTATGGGTCTGTTTCTGAGTCTTCTATTCTGCTCCATTGGTCTATGTGTCTGTTTTTGTGCCAATACCATGCTGTTTTTATTAGTGTGGCTTTGTAGTAGAGTTTGAAGTCAGGTATTGTGATGCCTCCTACATGGTTCTTGTGGCTGAGAACTATGAGGGAAGTTCCAGGCCCACACCAACCCACCAAACTTCCAAACTAATGTTTTTCTTTTTTTAAAAAATAATTTTATTGGTGCATTGTAGTCTTATTGTCACACATCATAATGTAGTTCAGAGTGATAGTGACACACTTGCTCACAGCACTTGGTGGGCTTTCTCCCATCTCCTTCCCCATACAGGATATTGAGGTTGGCACTGGTGTTCTCACGTATGTACATCATGCCTATGGAAGGGATTCCTTCATTGATTCTCCCCCACCTACCTACCCAAATTTCACCTAGACCACCTCCCTCATTCCACTGGGGTTTCTCTTCCATTATCTAAAGTCCACCTTATATCCTGATCACTCTCTAGCTTCCACATATGAGAGAAAACATATGACGCTTCACTTTCTGTAACATAATGCTCTCCAGGTCCGTCTATTTTCCTGAAAATTATATACTTTGTTCTACTTTACTGCTAAGTAGAATTCCATTGTGTGTATATTCCACAATTTTGTAATCCACTTATCTGTTGACACCTACATTGGTTCCATAACTTGACTATTGTGAATTGTGCTGCTATAAACATGGATATGCATGTATTACCATAATATTCTGATTTCACTCCCTTTGTAAAGATACTCAGAAGTGGTATAGCTGGATCACATGGTGGATCCATTCCCAGTTTTCTGAGGAATCTCAATACTGATCTCAAAGTGTCTACACTAATTTGCAACAATGTATAAGAGTTCCTATTTCCCACATTCTCTCCAGCATTTAGGGGGTTTTTTTGTTTGTTTGTTTCCTTTGGTTTTTGATGATTGACATTCTAATTGGAGTTAGCTGGAATGTCAGTATGGTTTTGGTTTGCATCTCCCTGATTGCTAATGGTGTTCAACATTTTTTCATATATTTATTGGCCATTTGTATTTCAAACTTCCAATGTTTTCTCTTTAATTCTCAGGTTAGCAGTCTGGTCTTGGAACTTTCTGGAAGTTTTCAACTATTTGCCCTGATGATGGGAAGCCTGATTACCTGGGCTTAGTAGACCTAGAATGCAATTAAGATCCCAAAGACATATTTAGCTTCAAAGGACTTCCAATGTAATCATCAATGCCTATTAATTTCCCTTATTTCTTTGTTTTAAAACTCACACCACAATTAGGTGGAAGTGAAATTTGGCCTCTCCTGTTCAATATTTTCATTTTGGCTCAGTGGAAATGGGACAGCCAGAAAGACAGCCAAGAACATTCTACCAAGCTATTATCCATCAAAAATTATCAATCATATCAACATATCACAATACATTACATCAATATCTTCTTTGACATATGTACTCAGTCTCTAGGATGGACCCTCCCAATGCAATGGCATTGGACCCTGTTTCTCTTGTAGCAAAGACAAATAGCAAACCATTCCTTGTTTTACAGCCACTGACAGCCCTATTAGCCTGTTAATGTCTTGTTAGAAATAATACTGTATACACACACATATATACACAGAGACACATGCAACTTTCAACCAGCAGCCCTCCAGCTCTCTGCGCTGATTCTGTTATTTATTCTGTAATTCAGCTTTGTGGGTGACAGCTAATGCAAATTGGTACATCTACAAGATGTATTGTCTGATGCATCAAGATTGTTTATTAGTAGATTAACATAGAGAAAAGGAATAAATAGACATATTTTGCTAATTGAAATGAGAGATGCATAAAATATGAATTATGGATATGCCTGTTTTCAAGGCCTCCTTAAGCTTCTATTCTGCATGTTGTCTCTTGTTTTTCCTGGAAGACATGTGCTGGTGATGCATGGTGGAGCTTTGAATTCAATTAAGTATCAACACTGGGAAGTAAATTGGGTTTTTAAGAAAAGCAACAAATAATCTATATGGCTTCATGTAAAGCCACGAGGGCTTTATTCATTGCATTAGGATGCCTTCTTTTGTATGCTTACCCAAACAAACCAGAGCTAGCTCTACAGTAGATTATTTTTGAGGGTCTCTAGTTTTTTGGATTTTTTGTTTTTTGTTTTGTTTTAAGGAGATGGGAACAAACCGCTTAAGTGATGGCTCAGTGCAATGGGGACCCTTGTGGAAAATCACACCTATAATGAATGCAACCGGCTAACAGACCATCTGTGAAGCAATGCTGAGATTCAAATGAAATGGTTTCTTGGCCCTCCGTACAAATTTTCTTGTTTTTTTCTGCTTGAGGTCAACGACTCGATTGTTCTCCATTTCTTTGTAGCACCTAATGTGTATGATTGCAAACTCTCTAACCATACTGCCATTTTTCAATCACAAAGGTTAAGCCTGTTTTCTTCCTATGTTAACAAAACTCAGGTACTCAGATCTCTCCCATAATGAAGGTACTAGTGATGCTGACAGGTAATCCTGGGACAGTGGTGTCCCAGGAAGCTTGAAAAATAACATTAGAATCAAGTTTCCCCACGTCCCTTCCTTCGTGCTATGGCTCAAATATAAAATGTCCCTGGAAAAGCTTGTGTATTGGCAATGAAAAAAATGTTCAGAGGAAATAATTGAATCAGAACTCAAATCTCATCAGTAGATAAATCCATTGATGGATTAACAATAAAATATCTTGGAGTTGGGAAAACATGGAAAAATAAATATGGGGATCTGGTACCTATCTTTCCCCACTACCTAAAAGACTCTATCTGTAGAATAAGAAAGAAAGAAACATGGAGTCAAGAGATATAGAAATGCACAAATTCATGGTGAAAAGGCGAAGAGCAGCCAGACAGAGTTATCTTGGGTCCTTGGACTGAATCAGACCTGAAGCTAAACCTCTGTGGATGTCTCAGAACCATGAGCCCATACATTAACCTTTTCTTGTGCAGGTTTGGACTGGGTTTTCTCTACTTGAAAGAGTCCAGACAAATCAATGTCTACCTCCTGAATGTGGCAAGCCTGGAGGTGGACCCAGATGCCTCTGGTTCAGGAAGTACACACTGCAACCACTATGGGAGCTTTTTGGCAAATGATGGCATTCACGCCCTGACTGATCAAGTGTGTGGTTTCCTTTCCCCATGGCAACTAAGTCTCCTGCATAACATGGAGAGTGGAAGACAACTATGAAGGCCAGGGGCAATGAGAGCCAATAGCAAGCAGCAGATGTGGGTAAGGAGCCCACACTTTGAAGGCATGCTCATGCAGCAAGAACAAAGTGCTCGTGCCAACAGCAGCATTTTTCAAAGAGTGGTAGTCTCACTGGGACTGCTGGCTTCTAACCAGGGAGTATAGAAAATCAGGACAGGGAGGCAAGATGCTCAAGCCAGGATGTGTTAAAATCCAGTCCAGGATAAAGGAAGAAAGTCTACGTAGGTCTCCAAGAGCCAAAGACTCAGAAGCAAAGTTTAAAGCCAGGAATTAAGAACAAGTCGAGAATAATGTGGTTGGTCATAGGCCATCAAGTAGAGGGTGGTGCTGTCTTCAGCTGGCTTCCAACAACCTGGGCTCACAGGTGGGACCAGACTGGGAAGGGTGGATAGGCCCCAGACTGTCAGGATCTTTTATAAACAAAAGGATTAAGCAAAACTCTCCATAGATTCAAATGAAACACAGAAGCCCCTAAGAGCACAGATGTTAACATCTGAAAATGGTCTTCTGTGATTTAAGAAGGAGCAGGATGTGAAGAAATTGCTGGTCCACATCCCAGTTTCCTCTGGATTGCCTGTACCAGAGAGCAACAATCAATACTCACGAGGGTAGATGAGTCTGCTCTGACAGCCATCCACTCAGCAGCATTAAAGGATGTGATTATACTGAGCATAAAGCTCACCACACCGTGATGAAGCTCTGGTCTGGAATAGATGTCCCCAGCCAACCAGCCATATCCCTGTTCAGCAGCAGTCGGCACAGCAGACATCTATAGGAAAAACAGGGGAGTCCAGGAAACAGGACCTCTCTATAATTTCAGCATTTCTGAGAGCAGAGAAAGTTCTCCCATGCCCTGCCTGGCCATGGGATGTGCATCTTTCCTGTGTGTGTCCTTCATAGGACTTTAGGCAGGGAACCCTAGAGACAGGACTGCATCTATTCCAGAAAAGAATGACAGATTGGCATAAACCTCTATGAACAAACAGTTTCATGCCACATGCAGCCCAGTGAAGTCCCCTCCATTGAGGAAAGCCCTCAGCACCAGAAAAGGAAGGATATTACTAGTCACCCAAGCACTTCCTAAATGAATGCACAGAGCGATGGTCACTGTCCTTTGAGTGACTTTCCTAACTATGAAGCAGTTTCATTAAGTACTAACTTGTGCCCAGAGGAGAAGGCACGGGAGTCAGTAGGGGTGGGGAAAGCTGGGCTGTCCAGCTGTAGATGCATGGCACTCTTATCCAGAGTGCAGAGAGCAGCACTGCCACAGTGCCCCAGGGCTTCAGAATTATCCTGGACCAAGATTCTATCTTTCACTGAATCTGTTTCCAGATTTCTCATGCATATGACCCAAGCAATCAAAACTGCTTTGTAGGATTGTGATGCAGATTAGATTAAATGAGGATATTGACCATGGGTTCCAGCTCACTTCATATTCTAATCACAGGAGCCTTCTGGATATCAAGGACCATGGTAGTGTCTCCAGGAAGCTATTGCCAAGCCTGGTAGGGGACCATGCACAGCTGGAGTGAGGGTGTCAGGATCAGGTGTGGGGTTGATACCCCTCTCTGCTCCTTCTGGGAAGCCAGATCCCTCCAGAACTCCATACTATCCACACCTACAGAGCTTTGAAAATCCAGGCTCAGCCACAACAAAAACTTAAAACAGCAGCTGGGCTCCTACCAATGGGAGAGGGAGCTTCTGGACCCTGTGCACAGATCAGCTCTGGACCAGATAAAGCACAGGTAGAATCCAGCAAGACCAGTCCTTCTCTTCACAGAAAGATAGAACTGTCATCCTCAGGTCCCCAACTCAAAGGAACACTCAGGAGGCCTTCTGGGGGATGTTCACTCCACTCAGCCTGGAATGGAATGGTTTAGTTTGCTTTGACTTGATGTCTGCTGAGTGTTCTAGAGCTACAGCTGTAGTAGAGTCTATCCAAGGTGATCTATGAGTGTGTTGGCTTTTCATCTCTATGAGCAAAATGCCTGATTCAGCCCATGGCCAGCCAGCTGCAACTCAGAGACATCATGGCAGCAGGGCATGGTGGAGGAAAGTTGCTCAGCTCATGGCAACCAGGAAGGGTGTGGGGGAGACACAAGGACTGAGATAGTTCAAGGTCGCACTCCTAGTGATCTACTTCTGACGGCCATGTCCCACCTGCCGACAGTTACCACCAGTAATTCATTCAAATCATTAGTCCATTAAATGGATTAATCCACTGATGAAGTCAGAGCCATTATAAGCCAATATTTGCTCAAAGGCTCCACCTCTGAACCTTGCCATACTGGAAACCATGTTTTCAATACATGAGTCTTGGGGGAACATTTTAGATCCAAGCCATAATAAGGAGGTATCTTTTCCTTGGGAGACTACAAGAATTCTCTGTCAGATTCTGTATGCCAGGTGTGACATAAAATTGATAGATGTCATCTACCTCTGTCTGAATATTGTGCTATCTCTGAACACTTCAATATCAAAAAGTTCATTCAGCTGTTGAATAGCACTAAGAGAGAAAAGGGGAAATAGGGTGGGGTGGGAGTAAGAGCTTTGACTCTTATCAAAGCATGTTTCACTTTCCAACTCTGCCATGTAGCTGTGGGACCTGAAAAAAGAACTTAACTTCTCTGAATTCTGTAAAACATGAGTCATAAAATCTTCCTCACAAAGTCATTGTGCGATTCATTTATGCATAGTTCTTATTTTAGTTTCTCTTCCATAAGTTCTCAATAAACTATCCCTTCAATAATAATTTCCTTTCCTATTTCTCCTCCTCCTCCTCCTTCTTCTCCTCCTCCTCTTCCTCCTCCTTTTTCCTCATTATAGTGGTAGTAATATTAGTTAAATCACATTCAATGTCATTCTCTAAAGTGACATTTCCTCTTTTCCTGCTTCTGTCATTTAAGACCCCCACCTCAGTAGCAGCAGTCCCAGGCCATAGTCAAGCCAGTCAGAACAAGATTTGAATCCTAGTAACTAGACTTAGTTGCTGTATTTTCTTAGAGGTGAAAGGTAAGCACATACTTTCTTAGAAAAAGAAGTTAAAAACAAACAAACAAAACAAAACAAAAACCCTCTAAGGTCTTAGTCAAATATAGCTTTCCAGATATAGATTTCCAAACAAATCTTCCTAAAACTAGCAAAAATGAGGCATGTCTAGTTGAAATGAAAAAAAGAAAATAGTCTAGGCTATATTTAAGATTTTCCAAACCAATTTGAAACCCATCCAAATAAATCAAAATCTCATTTATGGAAGCTGTTTTCCTCTTGATTTGCATCCTCTGGGGTACCAGCGCTGATGTTTCTTTGGTGCCACTAATGGATCACTCCTGTTTCTGGAAAAGTCAGGTCAGCTGGGGACAGCAGGCACAGCCAGACCCAGATTTGCATCTCTAGAATAAAGCATATAATTTGTTTCTTCATAGATGCTCAGGTGACATCAGCCCCAGGGGAAACCCCTTTGGTCTCTTTCTTCTTTTTATTGTGTAAAAAGAATGGTAATAATTTCCCTTCCTATTTATGTGTAAAACACACATAACATAATTTACCATTTTAGACTTATACAAACAAAACATACTTGTACACACAACAAAACCACGTTTAAGTGCACAGTTCCACGGCATGAAGCACATTTGCATCATAGTGCCACCATCACCACCATCCATCTCTAGAGTTCTTTTTATCCTTTCAAACTGAAACTTTCTACCCACTGAACAAAAATTCCATGCCCCTCCACTCTGGCCCCTGGCAAACACCATCCTACTTTCTGTCTCTGAATCTGACCATTCTAGGAACCTCAGATAAGAGGAATCATATAGTATTTGTCTTTCTGTTATTGGTTTGTCACATAACACAATGTCTTCAAGGTCCATCCATGTTGTAGGATGTGTCAAGTGTTCCTTTTTAAGGTTGAATAGTATTCCATTGTGTTTATATACACATTGTAGATTCCACATTGGGTTTATCCATTCATGTGCCAATGTACAATGGAGTCAATCACTTCTACCTTTCTGACTATCATCAATAAATGCTGCTGTGATCATAGGTTCACAACAATATCTGATCAAGTCTTTACAGTATTTGGGGGTTATAACTGGAAGCATAATTGTTGGATCATGTGATAATTCTCTTTAATTTGGGGGGTAATAGCCATACTATTTTCCACATGTCCATGCCATTTTACATCTCCACCATCAGTGCACAAAGATTCTATTTCCCACATCCTCACCAATTCCTGTTATTTGTGCATGTGTATGAGAGAGTATCTGTTTTTCTTATAATAGTCATCATAATGCATGTGAAGTGATATCTCATTATATTTTTTATTTTTATTCCTTGAATGATTAGTAAGGTTGAACATCTTTTCATGTGTGTATTGGCTTCAGAGAAATATCAATTAAAGATATTTGTGCGTTTTTAATTGGTTGTAGAAGTTTATAAATTCTGGATGTTGATCCCCTTATTAGATTTATGATTTATAAATATTTTTTCTATTCCATGTTGATAGTGTTCATTTGATGCACAATTTTTTTTATTTTGTATTCTGGGGTGGAGATTGAAACCAAGCACTCTACCACTGTGCTAAATCTCCAGCCCTCTTTTATTTTAAGGCAGGGTCGTGCTATGTTGTGCAGGCTGACCTCGAATCTACAATCCTCCTGTCTCAGCCTTCCAAATACTTGGATTACAGGTATATGCCACCGTGCCTGTCCACAAACTTTTGATTTTGATGAAGTCAAATTTATCTGTTCTTTTCACCTCTGCTTTTGTTATCATATTCAATAAATCATTGCCCAGTGCAATTTCACAAAGTTTTTCCCCTGTTTTCTTTCAAGAGTCCTATAGTTTTAGGTTAGGTCTTTGATTCCCTTTCTCTCTCTAATGCTTTTTCATTCTTTCCACAGCAATGATATAATAATTGTGTCTTGGTCAGCTCAGACAGCTATAGCAAAACAGTGCAGACTGGGTGGATGAAATATAAGACATTTATCTCTCACATTTACAGAGGCTGGAAGTCCAAGCTCAAGTTGCCAACAGATTTGACGCACCTTAGGGCTGCTGTCTTCTCACTGTGAGCTCACATGTGGGTGTGTGTACATGGAGCAAGCTCTCCAGTCTGTTCCTCTTGGTACTGGGGTTTGAACTCAAGGGCATTCTACCTCCGAGCTATACCCCCAGCCCTATTTTTTATTCTTCATTTTGAACAGGGTCTCACTAAGTTGCAGAGGGCCTCATTAGGTATCTGAGGCTGGCTGCAAACCCAGATCCTCTGGTCTCAACCTCCCAAATGCTGGGATTACAAGCCTGCACCACCACGCCCAACTTGTTCCTCTTTTTAAAAAAGTACCAATCCCATCATGGGGTCCCCACCCTCACGACCATTCAAAGTATGGTTTATACTGAGTGTTTATTGTTTTTACACCATTGCAAAATTGAAAAATTATTAATTTGAACTTTGAAAATGAGAGACTGTATACATACATATATGAACATGTACTTATAGAAATACACATGCACATGTGGGGTGTGTGCGTGTGCATGAGCGTGTGCATGTGCGTGTGTGTGTGTGTGTGTGTGTGTGTGTGTGTGTAAAATTACCCATATTTATACTAAGGACTGCTTAAGCTAGGGATTGCTAAAATGTGCCCTACCACCCATCCAAACCTGCCCCTCGTGCTCTTTATGTACATAAATCTTTTTTGGCACACAGTCATACTTATCTATTTACACATTTTCTATACTGATTTCATGCTTCTAGAGAGTTGAATAATTTTGACAGAGATCATGTGAACCTTTCATAAAATCTAAAACATTTACTGTATGCCTTTTATAGAAAATGTTTGCCACCCTTGCTTTACATCCTCATCCTCAGCAGCAGCAGTAGAAGCATATAATATATATGATAAATTTTTTTCTGAATATCTATATTTGCCATTCATCATGTCAAGTGCTATAAAAATTATACATTAAGATTATGTATGCTGTCAGATGTGGTAGCACATGCCTATAATCCCAGTACTTGGGAGACTGAGACAGGATAAATCAGATTCAAGATCAGCCTCAGAAATTTAGTGAGGCCCTGTTTCAAGTTAAAAAGGGCTAAGTATAGCCGGGCATGGTGGCGCACGCTTGTAATCCCAGCATTCGGGAGGCTGAGACCGGAGGATCCGGGTTCGCAGCCAGCCTCAGCTACCTAGTGAGGCACTCCGCAACTTTGTGAGACCCAGTTTCAAAATAAAGAATAAAAAATAGGGCTGGGGGTATATAGCTCGGAGGTAGAATGCCCCTGAATTCAATCCCCAGTACCGCAAAAAAAAAAAAAAAAAAAAAAGAAAAGAAAAGAAAAGGGCTAAGTATGTAGCACAGAGGTAGAATGCCCCTGAGCTCCATTCCTAGTAACACACACACACAAACACACACACACACACACACACACACACAATTTTTAAAAAAAGATTATGTATACTACTACACTCAATTACTTCATAAGATACCTGACCTTCTACTTTAAAGACTGTGAAGTGTTTATGGCAGTCCACTGTATTTCTTTCCTTTTTTCTCTTCTTCACTAAACAGCTAATTCTTGAATATTTTTATAGAATACACAGGCTCTCTTGCCATTGAAAAGGATAATTTATTGTGGAACTACTAAACCTTGCACTGTTTTCCCCAGGGAGCTTCTTAAACTGCACGATTCTAAATCAAGGTAGTACACACAGTGTCTTGGAGTGCAACCTCTGGGGCAGACTGGAGTTTGAATCTTACCTCCACAATTTGAGAAAGTTCATAACCTGTCTGTGCTTGAGTTTCCTCATCTATAAAATGTAATAATAATAGAATTACATGAGTTAATGTGTGTAAAGCCATTAGAATAATGCCTGGCACAAAATATATTCAAATAGTACTAGGTGCTGTTATATTGCTGAAACTGTGCCACCAAATATCAGTATAAATAATTATAGAAGCCTCAAAATGTGTTTGGTGCTGCTCCAATCTCAAGGAAGACAAACCTCTTTTTTTTATGAGATCATTTTGTAAGGTCAAATTTAAAGGGTTTGCTTTATATATGTAATTACAAACCCATGTGCCTCTCTAGCAACAACCCTATAGTGAACTGGATCCTCGTCTATGGCTTAAGGAGCAGAGAGAATGTTATTGTTTAGATACGAAATGTCCCCCCAAAAAGTTCGGTGTTAGCAATGCAAAAATAATCAGAGGCAAAAACAATCAAATTAGGACTCTAACCTTATCGGCTAATCCATTGATGGATTAATAATTTGAAGGGGCTTACTGGGTGATAACTGTAGTCAGGTAGGGTGGCTGGGGGTGGTAGGTCACTAAGGGTGTGAGTTTGTCCCTGGCTCCTTGTTAGCTCTCTGCTTCCCAGCAGCTTTCCTCTGCCATACTGTACCACCCTGATGTTTCTGCCTTGGACTGAACTTCTAAACCACAAATCAAAATAAATTTTTCCTCCTCCACATTTTACTCATCAGGTATTTTGTTCACAGCAATAGAAAAGCTAACTGGTATAGTCTCCAGGCTATTCTCACAAGCTGCCTCCCAGGCCAATGTGTGCCCAAACAGCCATGGCAGCAGGGGAGCAAGGGGACCTCCAGACCACCAGGCTTGGGTATGACAGCTCAGCCGACTCAGCAGGAGAAACAGGCTTGCTAAGCACACAGGAGTCCAGATTCTGTGGATTCAGGAATACCTTTCTATTTAAAATCTTCATCCTCAAGATCCCTGTAGTCCCATGCTTTGGACACTACACAATCAGCACCCCCTCCCACCAGTTCATCACGAATGTGCTCCAACCTTCTTCTGCCTACTCCAAACATGCTGGGCATCCCACTGTTCCACCCAGACTGCTCATATCAAAGACTCCAATGATCTCTGTGCAGCCGAATGCAAAGGGTACCTCTTGGTCCTTATCTTGGGGTATCTCCCAGGGCTTTATCAATGCCATTCACACTTACTTGTCACCTGGAAATATCCATCTCTGACTTCAGGGGTATCTCCCTGTGGCTTTAACCATGCCACAGCCCCTTCAATCTGGAGATACTGTCTCCAGCCCCACAACCCATTGCTCTTGGCTTCTGTCGCCCCCAGTCTGCTGTTTTTGAGCTCCTCTCCTGCCATCTTCTTCTCTACCAGACCAAGAACACCTCGTGTGGCCCAGAGGGTTCTACCGGGACCTCCTTCCTGCTGCATTTCTGAGTCATTATTGTTGTTTTGTTTTCAACAAACATGTTTTTTTCTGGAATAGATTTTGATTTATTTTATAAAATGTTTATAAATATAGTCCGCAGCATTTCATTGATACAATCCTATGAAATAAACTCCAGGCATGGCATGGATTTACCAGGCTTTTTATGAATGTCCCCAGGATCCAAGCAAGGTGTGGCATTCAGTTTAGCTGACATGTTTCCCCAACCTCCCCTCCAAGTTTCTCAGCTTTTCTGTTTCCATGTTTTACAGTCTTGAGGCATACTGACCAGTTAACCTAGACAATGTCTCCCAATTTGGTTTTGCCTAATTTATTTTTCATGATTAGTCCAAGGCTATGGGTGGGTCTGGGGAGAGAAGACCACAGAGGTGAAATAGCTTCTCAGCATGTCCTACCAGGAGAACATGATACCTCTGGTCACTTTAACCTTCATCACTCAATTAAGGTGGTGTCTGTCAGGTTTCTCCAACTTGCAGGTACTATTTTTTCCTTTCCCTATCTTATTCTTCCAAAGTAAGTTGCTATACCCAATCTCAAGGGAGAGGTATACATTCATGAATATTTAACTTTAATTATTATCTTTCTTGTTGGAGAAGTTCTATTTGCTTCTTTCACAAATTTGGCTGCTCAGTTTCCACTGCCTCATTTCCCCTTATACTTCCAGTCTCCTATTTTATGTCCTTAAACATTTAAATGAACTTATTTTATGTGTTGTGCACTGTAAACCTAGCACGTGAAGGGTTTGCATGTCCAACTGTGCAACTGCTTGTTTATGCTGACTCTTGTATATGGCTTAATGATTTTTCAAAATCATGATCTCCTGTTCCTTAGAATTTCACCTTTGAGAATTTCTTGAAGGAGATGTTTAAAGTGTAGTTCCTCCAGAGGTGATTGTGTTAGACTCTGATAGTAGCCAGGGGTACTACCAGCCCAGGTCTGCTTTGATTGCAGCTCTTGAGTTCTCAAGCCATGCAACTCATCTCACATCTAGACCTGACCACATGTAATCATAGACTAGGAGCTCTCCATAGGAAATTGGTTTTATCCACTTATCTTTCTTCCATTCTACCCTGGACCTAAGTCTGAGATAAGTATTTTTTCTTCTGCTGAGCAGACATTCCCCCAGCTCGCCTATGGGGAACAGAAGGTCTGTGAGGTATAGCATCTCACCCCGCACAGTCCCCACTCTTCTTTCTTGCAGCCTCAGTTCATGGCCAGTTGTATCCCTTGCCAGGAACTGTCAAACTAGAACTCTCAACCCATTCATGGGTCAAGAAAGAAGTGAGTTGTTACCAGGATCATTTCAAAATTAATTAATTAATAGGAACAGAATAAAAAGGATAAGGAAAGTCTGTCTGGTGGTTATCACAGTGGAATCTCACCTCCTTGCTTTCCAGGGGACACCACCCCAACATGGTTTGGGGATATATTTCCTTACATGTTTTGATGGATTTTCTAGGAATTACAACATACACATGAAACTTGTCACAATCTCATAATGTTTTACCAGTTATAATAATACAGGGACATCATACAATCATATTGGCCTCTTTAGCTATTTCCTTTGTATTAGAGTTGTCCTGTGTTTCATATCCACCTATGTTGAAACTCCTCAGTCTTAAACTCCTGTTTCTGGTAGTCATATATGGTCTAAAGAACTTAACAGAGAGAAATGTAGCTTCTTCTATTTACCCAAATCCTTGCCATTTCTGTTCTTCATTTTTTGAGAGTTAAATATATTTATTCGCCGGGCGTGGTGGCGCATGCTTGTAATCCCAGCATTCGGGAGGCTGAGACCAGAGGATCCGGGTTCGCGGCCAGCCTCAGCTACCTAGTGAGGCACTCCGCAACTTAGTAAGACTCGGTTTCAAAATAAAGAATAAAAAATAGGGCTGGGGGTATAGCTCGGAGGAAGAATGCCCCTGAGTTCAATCCCCAGTACCGCAAAAAAAAATATATATATATATATTTATTCATAAAATGTATGTATTATCTTCTCTAGCATCTTTTAATACTTTTATTGGTGTGTTGTAGTAGTTTTACATTACATTTGAAGTTGTTTATGATGTTCTTTTTCATTTTGTGTGTGTGTGTGTGTGTGTGTGTGTGTGTGTGTGTGTGTGTGTGGTACTGGGGATGGAACCCAGGGCCATTCACCATTCTACCTCCAAGCTACACCCCCAGCCTGATTTTTTATTCTTTATTTTGAAACAGGGTCTCACTAAGTTGCGGAGGGCCTCACTAAGTAGCTGAAGCTGGCCTCGAACCCGGATCCTCCGGTCTCAGCCTCCCAAGTACTGGGATTACAAACATATGCTACCACGCCCAGCCTTTTTCATTCTTGAAGCTCCAAATTTCCCCCTCGTATTATTTCCCATTTTCCTGAAGAAATTCCTTTAGCCTTCATTTTAGAACATGTCTGTTGGTGACAAATCCTTAATCTTTTGTCATCTAGGAACGTTTTTATTTTTGCCTTGATTCACAAAGGGTAATTTCACTGGATATAGACTTCTGGTTTATAGTTTTATTCTTTCAGGATTTTGAATGCAAAGTTCCTTTGCCTTCTGCTTCCATGGTTTCTGATGAGAAATTTGCATTCTTAAAAATAACTGTTCCCTATAGTAATATGTTGGATTTTTTTCTGAATTCGTCAAATATCTTTTATTTTTTAAGTAGTTTGATTATAATGTGTCTGGGAATGGTAGTCTCTTTTAATGGATTTAATGAGATATAATTCATACACCATACAATTCACCCATTTACTGCAATTCAAAGGATTTTAGTCCATGCACAGTGGCTCAATCATCATCACAGTCAATTGTAAAGCACTCTCACTACTGCAAAAACAAACCTGCTGTCCATAGCTGTTACCACCATCCTTGGATTCACCTTCCTTACCAGCTGTAGGCAACCACTATTGGACTTCTGTCTCTACAGATTTGCCACTCCAGATGTTTCCTGGAAATGGAATCCTACAATAGTGGTTTGCTATGACTGGCTTCTTTCATTTAGCATGTCTTCGAGGCTAATCCATGTTGTGACATGGGTCAGTACTTCATTTTTCAATTGTCAAATTAATATTTTGCTGCATGGATATGTCACTAATCCATTCATCAAGTCATGAATATTTGAGCTATTTCTACTTTGGGGCTATTATGAGTAATTCTGCTAAGAACATGTGTGTGTGTGTGTGTGTGTGTGTGTGTGTGTGTGTGTGCGTGTGTGTATGTAGGTTTTCAGTTATCTTGGGTATATACCAAAGAATGGACTTGATGGATCCTATGGTGATCCTATGTTTAATAGTTTGAGAAAACAACATTATTTTCCAAAGCAGCAGCACTATTTTCCATTCTTAGCAGCAGTGTAGGAAGATTCCAATTTCTCCACATCCTCACCAACACTTGTTAATTCTGTCTTTTTAATTATAGCTATCCTGATGGGTAGGAAGTGGCATCTCATTATGCTTTTTTGTTTTTGTTTTGTTTTGTTTTTTGGTACTGGGTATTGAACCCAGGGGCATTGTACCTCCAAGCTACAGCCCCAGCCTTATTTCGTTTTTTATTTGGAAACAGAGTCTCACTAAGTTGTGGAGGACCTCATTAAGTTGCTGAGGCTGGCCATAAACCTGTGATCCTCCTGTCTCAGCCTCCCAAGTGCTGGGATCACAGGTGTGGGCCCCCATGTCTAGCTCTCACTATGCTTTTGATATTCGTTTTCCCAATGGCTAATTCCATTAAGAATTTCTTTTATGTGCTTGTTGTCCTTTATGTATCTTCTTTATAGAACTGCCTATTCAGATCACCTCCCTATCTTTAAATTGGGGATGTTTTCTTTCAAGGTTCTTATAACTTTAACTTTTATACTTATATCTATGATCTAGTTTGAGTTAATTTTTGTAGGCAGTAGAAGACTTAATTCCATTCTTTTTCAGAGAATGGTATTATTTTCCTTTTAGCTTATTTAGATTTTGCTGAGATTCTTAAATTCATAAATTTATGTTTTCCACCAAATCTAGGAAGTTTTGGGCCCTTATGTAATCAGTTTTTTTTTGCACTTTGCTCTCTCTCATCTCTTTTAGAGATTCCAGAGAAACAAATGTTTGACCTTTCCATGTTGTCTTATAGATCCCTGAGGATTTGTCCATTTTACTTTAATCTCTTTACTTTCCGTTCTTCATATTAAATTATTTCTATTCCTCTGTTTAAGTTCATGAATTTTTTCCTCTGTCATCTCCACTTGATTGAATCAACCCAATTTTTTTTTTAAACTTTCATATTTTGCAGTTCTAAAATTCACATCGGGTTCTGTTTTTATAATACCTGTTTCTCCACTGAGAATTACTATATTTCTATCTGTTTCAAAAATGTTTGTAATGGGCTGGGATTCTAGCTCAGTGGCAAAGCGCATGCCTAATGTGCCCAAAGCCTGGGGGCTATCTCCAGCTACACACACACACACACACACACACACACACACACACACACATATTCAACTTTGCCCCAAAGATCACTGTTAACAGCAGTGGCTCTGCTCTCCTCTGCTCCCCTCCATCATGCCAGAAATGCCTTCTATGGGTTTCACTTTCCCTTAAGAATTGCTTCCGTTTTCTGAAAACTTTGAATATTACATTGTGTAACTCTGACCTATGTTAAAATTTTCTGAAGAATGTTGGTTCTCTATTTGCTGTAGCAAGTGATCGATCCAATGGTTTAGATGACAGTTCTGTCTTGTTTCTGTGGTCACAGTTCCAAAGTGGCTTCAGTTTGCCAAAACTTTGTATGCTGTTCGATCTACACTTCATTCACAGTCAGGTCTTGGATCCCGAACTTCAGCTTTCAAAGCCAGTACCAGGCTACTCTGGAGAGTCCCAGGCTCTGACAGTCAGTTCTTACATAGGTGAGGGAGACCGTCTGTGGCTTGCCCCTCACAGGTTTCCTCCATAGCCTTACCTCCCCAGGCATTCTTTCCTAGATTCTTCTGTCTGGAATAATTCCTCCCTCTGAGAGCTGTTCTACATCACCGTGCCTATCCTTAGGACACAGGGGAGAAAGAAGAGGCAAAAAAGCACATCTGGGATTCCACACTCTGAAACACTCTTTGCTGGCCCCTCTTTCCTTTCAGGCGTTGGGTTCTCCTGCTGACTTCAGGGCAGTGTGCCTTATGGTGGGACTGGCTCTGGAGCAGAGCCAGGAGAGAAAAAATGGGGTTGGGAGCGTGCTCTGAGGGTTCTTTCTATACCAACTGGCTCCCAGGGTCTTCTTTCTATCCTCTGTTCTGAAAGACTGACTTCTTTTGGAGTTTTTGCTGACTTCATCTGCTCTACATTTTTTTTTCTTTCTATTTTTATCTGCCCTTGGAGTCAAAATTGAAAACTAAAAGAGAGGAAAGAGACCCAGGAACTCACAGCCATCCTTTTGGTCTTTCTTCATGTTGGAGGTGTCAGTTCTTCTCCTCCGTCTTGCTGCTATTATTTCTCTTTCATAATCCTTAGGTTGCTTTTTATATTTTGTCCAGTGTGTCTGTTTGTAACTACTGTAACAAATCATCCACACTTTTTCAATCCCCAGCACCAAAAAAAATAAAATAAATGAATCTGTACCAGGCCTCATTTGTTTTGTTCAGAAATGGACTACTTTTAAGCCAAGTGTGGCTGAGTTCAAATCCTGTCACTCATGGTCTATGTAACCTTAGAGTCTCACTTCATCTTGCTTTGCCTCCGTTTTTTCAAATGAGCAGTGTATATAATAAAATCTGCCTCGTGGAATTTGGAACTTGTGAACTTACTACACAATTCAGAAGCATAAAGAAGCCTTGTGATATAATGTTTTGCGAATAACCTGGCTCCTTTTCTCTCTCTCTCTTCCTGTGCTCTGAAACTGGGTCTAGACAACATCTCTGTTCATTAGCTCATCACCAGCGTGGCAGAGCATGTGCAGGCCTCCGCGGGCATCAATGTGAAAGCCACCCCTGGCCCATCCAGGACCTGTTTGGCCACGCCTCGCGCGGCTCAGATGCGTTTGGGGGCTCGTCGCATTTAGCAAGTTAATTGTTCATTAAGGGGAAGGGACATTCATAGAGCTGGCCTGACATCCTGATAAAATACTAAATGAGTTTCCGCGTTTGATTTATGGACACAGGCCCAGCCCCTTGCTGACTCATGTCAGAGCAGGCTATAGCGATAAGCACACATTTATCTCCAGTCCTCGATGAATGACAGGGGAACGCTGCACCATAAAGGCAGCAAAGCCACCCGTGGGAAGGGGACTGTCACAGAGTGCATTAGGAAAGCCGGATCAGACACCTTGTGGGAGGACAATGAACAGAATTAAAAGTTAGGATTTTAATTATCATACAAATTAGAAGGAAATTAATCAGCTCATATTTTATGACTTGACTTCGTGTGAAGCACTGCCGATTAACTTTTATGGCGAATCTTTGATTAATTGAGACACAGTGTGGAAGTATAAAACCTAGACCCCAGCTGCATGTTAACCTGTCCCTTCTCTCCCAGCTGCCCCAAGGTTAGAGAGAGGAACACTGTGGCTTTCCATGAGCGGCTTGTTTGCCTCCTCACCCTTCCTCATGATTCACAAGTCTTCTGTCCCTTGTGTCCTTCCTGGAGTACCTTGACTTCTGTTGCCTGCCAGCACGCTTTGGCTGGAAACAGTTGGACATATAGTCCCCATCAGTGGGATACCCAGCCCAGGGGAGTCACTGCAGAGATATCAACAGGAAGTCCAGGCTCATGTGTCCACCCTCCCTACCTTCCCAGGCCCTGAACCAAACTAAAACTTGGCAGTCGAAAGATGGTTTTCACAAGATCAGTCCACATGCCTATGGCCCCAATCCCAGCAAGACTGGGCCTCAGAGACAGAAACAGAAAGCTGACCAGAGCCACCTGGGATGCTGGAAACAAAAGTGCTATGGTTTGAGTCTTGAACTTGCCCAAAGGCCTATGTGTTAAATGCTTGGTCCCCAGCCCATGGTTCTACTGGGGCCTAGTGGAAACAAGCTAGGTCACTGGGATGTGCCCTGGGAGGGGATATTGAACCCCAGCCCCTTCTCTTTCTTTCTTTGTTTCCTCCTCTGCCATGTGCTTCTGCCATTGTATAACTGTGCAACCACAGTCTCAAAGCAACAGGACCAACCAACTATGCTCTGAAATCTCTGAACCTGTGAGCCCAAATGTTTTTCCTTTTTTTAGGTTGATTACTTCAGGTATTTTGTCACAGTAACAGAAAGCTAACTAATAGAAAGAGACTTGTAGTTTTATTGCTTCAAACACAGGGAGTTACTATCTTGTAGGTCATTATTCCAGGTAGGGAGGTTGTGAAGAACTGGAAGGAAGGCAGACTCTGGGTGGCCAAGGATAAGTCTCATATTGAAGGCATCCACTGGACTACTAATAATGTGCCAAATATCATGCCCAACCCCAAGCATAGTTTTCTCCATGTTGGCAACCCACAACTCAGTCCTTCTAGTTGCTGAAGGGTATTTGAAGTCACTCAATCTTTCAGCCAATCCTCTAGGCCCGATAAATACAACAGCAAGAATTGACCACTTCTCACCATCTGCATTTAAGCCACATCGGCCCCCCCTTGATCTGGGCCACCCAAGTTGCTGTGGCGACTTAATCCTGGACCTGCTTCTTCCATCCTAGCCCACTTTGGCCTATTCTCAAAGGATCTGCTAAAATGAGCCTGTCAGAATTGAGATAGGAGCTGCTACAGATTGGACCAGGGCAAGGAGGTCTTGGTCCCTGGCCTGTTTTCCTTGGTTGTTGTCTCAGAAAGTGAAAGAATTCGGCTCAGGAGACATGGAGATCAGGGATATTTTAATAGAAGGGGACAGGGAAAGGCAGCCAACCTTCTGCACAGGGGAGGGGTCTTAATAAGGATTATCCAATGGGGGTGCTCACACAGGGCCTTGGCTACTGCCTTCAGCAAGGATCTGCTGACACAAGAAACTGCTGTCGTTCTTGGGAGGCTAGCTTATAGAGACTGGCAACTCATCTGATTGGTCCATTTTGGAAACCCAGTTTTATATCTGGGGCCTGATTGGCCTTTGGACCTGGGACCTGATTGGTCGATTAGGAATCTTGTTTGTGCAGCTGGGCAGCTCTGGGTGCAGGCCCACTCCTTCCTCTCCATGCTGACACTGGAAGGTGAGACCTAGACTTACCACCACCATCAATCAACATGTTTACCAAATCATGTCAATCCTCTTCTTAGTCTTCTGATGACTACATCTCACTCAGAATAAAAGTCAAAGTCTTAAGGTCACCTGAAAGAAAATGTGATCTGGCACTGGGCCTTCACTGGCCTCATTCATACTGTGGTCCCATTCCACTCCACCAGCCTCAGGACATTTGCACTAGATGTGCCCTCTGCCAGGACTGCTCTTCCCTCTAGCAGCCATGTGGCTTCATTTCAGCCTTTTCTCAAATACTCCTTGGGGGCTTAATTTTATGTGTTAAGTTGGCGAGGCAGTGGTACCCAGATATTTGGTCAAACATATTCCAGATGTTTCTGTGAGGGTTTTTTTTTTTTTAATGGAATTAACACATTTACATCAGTAGACTTTGGGTAAAGTAGCTTATCCTCCATAGTGTGGTGGGTCTCATCCAGTCATCTCTTGGACTTAATAGGAAAAAAAAAAAAAAAAAAAAAGGACTGACCTTCCCCAGGGAGGAGAGAGATGGCTCTGCTTTCAGACCGGAACTGCAGCACCAACTCTTCCCACAGACAGCCGTGCCTTCTCAGCCCCCTGTCTAGACCAGGGGCTCCCCCTTATGCTCTCTGGGGCCCCTGGTGCATAACATGCACATGACTGTTCAGTGGCTGGTTCTCAGTTGAGGGCTGGGCACAGCAGTTTGTAGTGCTTGTTGATTTCCACAGTGTAAATAGTTTCCCCATGGCCCATTTTCACTCCTAAAGTAAAGTGCCTTGCAAAGTTCCTGAAAATAGAACCATTAGCTTGTGCAATTTTGAGCTGGCTTTGGCATACTCTGTTTATAGTTTTATCCTTATTTGACACACTTTATATTTAGCATACACACACATTGTTTGTTAGTTGCTCCCCCATTAGAATATAATTTTCATGTGAGCAGTGTTTTTTGTGTTTGATTTTATTTATTTATTTTTGTGCTTTTATTAGTGCATTATCACCTCACATCACAATGTAAATCATGTAGACATTAACATACTTGCACACAGTACTTGGTGCCCCCCCCCACTTCCCTGCCTCCCCCTTCCCGTACAGAGTACTGAGAATGACATTGGGATCTTCACATATATACACATAGTCAATGTTAGTATTTCCAATAATGAACCTCAGTCCTCAGTTTACTCCTTCCGGTTCCTTTAGACCACCTCCCTGGCTCCACTGAGGTTTTTCCTCAGTTAGCTGGAGTCCCTCTGGTATCCCAGTTACTCCCTAGATTGTGCATATTAAAGAAAACATATGTCCCTATACTTTCTGTGACTGGCTAATCTCACTTAACATTAGATTCTCCAGGTCCTTCCATTTTCTTGCAAAGGACATTATTTTATTCTTTTTAATTGCTGAGTAGAATTCCATTCTGTGTATTTCCCATAGTCTAGTAATCCATTCATCTATTGATGGACACCTGGGTTGATTCCATAATTTGACTATTGTGCTGCTATGAACATGAGTATGTATATATTACTGTAGTTCTCTGATTTCAATCTCTTTGGAAAGTACCTAGAAGAGGTATAGTTGGATCATATGGTGGATCTATTCCCAGTTTTCTAAGGAATCTCCATACTGATCTCCATAACTGCTGAACTAGTTTGCAATCCCAACAGTGTAGAAGAGTTCCTATTTCCCCACATCTTTGCCAGCATTTATTGTTTTTTGACTTCTTGATGATTGCCATTCTGATTGGGGTTTGATGAAATCTCAGTGTAGTTTTGATTTGCATCTCCCTGATTGCTAATGATGTTGAACATTTTCTCATTTATTTATTGGCCATTTGTATCTCTTCTTCTGTGAAGTGTCTTATTTATTTCAGTTGCCCATTTCTTGATTGGGTTATTTGTTTTTCTAGTGTAAAGTCTTTCAAGTTCTTTGTATATTCTAGATATTAACCCTCTGTCAGAGGGATAGCTGGTAAAGATCTTCTCTCATTCTGTGGGCTTTTTCTTTAGACTCCTGATGGTTTCCTTTGATGTGCAGAAACTTCTTAGTTTAATGCCATCCCACTTATTAATTCTTGTTTAAATTTCCTGAGCTTTGAGGGTCTTGCTGAGGAAGTTTCTACCTGTGCCAATATGTTGGAGTGTTGAACCTATGCCTTCCTCTGGTAGCTTCACTGAATCTGGTCTAACTTCCAGGTCTTTGATCCATCTCAAATTGACTCTTGTGCAGGGTGAGAGGTATGGATTTATGGATTTAGTTCCATTTTTCTACAAATGGATAACCAGCTTTCCCAACACCATTTGTTGAAAAGGCTGTCTTTTCTTCAGCTTATGTGTTTAGCCCCTTTGTCAAAGATCAATTGACTATAAGTGTGTGGATTTGTTTCTGTATCTTCTATTCTGTTCCATTGGTCTATGTATCTGTTTTTGTGCCAATACCATGCTGTTTAATTACTATAGCTCCATAGGATAATTTGAAGTCAGGAATTGTGATATATCCTGCATGGTTCTTATTGCTGAGAATTACTTTGGCAATTCTGGGTCTTTTGTTTCTCCATATGAAATTTATGACTGATTTTTCAAGGTCCATGAAGAATGACATTGGCATTTTGATAGGTATTGCATTGATTCTGTAGGTCACTTTTGGTAGAATGGCCATTTTGATGATATTTATTCTGCCTATCCAAGAGCAACGGAGATCTTTCCATCTTCCAAGATCTTCAATTTTCTTTCTTTAGTGTTTTATAATTTTCATTGTAGAGGTCTTTTACTTCTTTGGTTAAGATTATTCCTAGGTATTTTATTGGTTTTGAGGTTATTATGAATGTATTTCTTTCTCTATGGATTCATGGTTGGCATATAGAAAAGCTACTGATTTTTTAAGGTTGATTTTGTATCTGGCTACATTGCTGAATTTATTAATCAGCTCTTTTGGTTGAGTTTTTTTGGGGTCATTTAGATATAGGGTCATGTCATCTGCAAATAAAGATAATTTTAATTCTTGTTTTCCTATTTGAATTTATTAGGTATCCTTCTCTTGTCTTATTGATCTGGCAAGAGTCTCGAGGACTAAATTGAAAAGGAGTGGTGATAGTGGGCATCATTGTCTTGCTCTTGATTTTAAAGGGAATTCCTGCAGATTTTCCCCATTTGAGACGATGTTAGCTTTGGGTTTATTATATACTGCCTTAATGATGTTGATATATGTTCCTTCTATTCCAATTTTCTGCAAGGTTTTTAGCATGAATGACTGTTAGCGTTTATCAAATGCTTTTTCAGCATTAATTGATATGATCATGTGATTTTTGTTCTTACTTCTATTTATGTGATGAATAACATGTATTGATTTGTATGTGTTGAACCAGGCTTGCTTTTCTGAGATGAAACCAACTTGGTCATCCTGTACAATTTTCATTTAATACTCATGGCTAGTATTTTGTTTAGAATTTTTGTATCTATGTTCATCAATGGTATTGGTCTGTAATTTTCTTTTCTTGTGGTATCTTTATTTGGTTTTGGTATTAATATGATATAATTTGATATTAATATGATATAATTTTAACAATTTGGATTGATTCTCTCTTCCTTTTGGTTAAGTTGGGTAGGGGTTTGTCTATCTTGTTAATCTTTTCAAAGAACCAGCTTTTTGA
>PVLC010006011.1:23473-38921 GCA_004027655.1 Graphiurus murinus
TTTTTTTTTTTTTTTTTTTTTTTTTTTTTTGCGGTACTGGGGATTGAACTCAGGGGCATTCTACCTCTGAGCTATATAATATAATATGGCCTCATAGAAGAAGTTTGGAAGAATTCCATCTCTTTCGATTTCACAGAATAACTTATGAAGTATTGGGACTAGTTCTTACAGAAGAAAGAAAGGTTTTGTAGAATTCAGCTGGAAATCCATCTGGACCTGAGCTTTTGTTTGATGGCAGAATTTTTATTGCTGTTTCTATTTCTTTGCTTGCTATTGGTTGGTTTAGGTTTTCTATTTCCTTTGGCTAAATTTAGGTAGGTTGTATTTGTTTAGAAATCTATTGATTTTTTTCCATGTTTTCCAGTTTATTGGAATATACATTTTCAAAATAGTTTCTGATGATCCTCTGAATTTCCACACTCTCTGTGGTGATGTCTCCTTTTTCATTTGTGATTTTAATAATTTTGATTGATTCTCTCTTTCTTTTGGTTAAGTTGGCTAGGGGTTTGTCTATCTTGTTAATCTTTTCAAAGAACCAGCTTTTTGATTTGTTGAGCCTATTTTTTTTTCTTTTTTGTGGTACTGGGGATTGAACTCAGGGGCATTCTACCTCCGAGCTATACCCCCAGCCCTATTTTTTATTCTTTATTTTGAACCAGGGTCTCACTAAGTTGCGGAGTTTCTCACTAGGTAGCTGAGGCTGGCGGCAAACCCGGATGCTCCCAAATGCTGGGATTATAAGCGTGCGCCACCATGCCGGCTTATTTTTTTTTATTATTATTATTCTCTATTTCATTAATCTCTGCTCCGATTTTAATTATTTCCTGCCTTCTGCTGGCTTTGGGATTGGACTGTTCCTGTTTTTCTAGGTCCTTGAGGTGTGTCATTAAGTGGTTTACTTGGTGACTTTCTGTTTTTCTTATATAGGCACTCAGCACTATAAATTTTCCTCTTAATACCGCTGTCAAAGTGTCCCATAAGCCAGGTGTGGTAGCGCACACTTGCAATCCCAGTACTTGGGAGGCTGAGACAGGAGGATCTAGGTTCTTGGCCAGGCTCTCCACAACTTAGTGAGATCCTGTTCCAAAATAAAGAATAAAATATAGGACTGGGGGTGTAGCTCGGAGGTAGACCACCCCTGGGTTCAATCTCCAGTACCACAAGAAAAAAAAAAAGTGTCCCATAGATTTTGGTACATCATGTCTCTGTTTCTGTTTAATTCCAGGAATTTTTTTTATTTCTCCCCTTATTTCTATTCTGATCCATTCCTCATTCAAGAGTGTATCATTCTGTTTCCATGTATGTATGTAATTTCTTTTGATCTTCCAATTGTTGATTTCTTTCATTGCATTGTGATCTGAAAAGATGCAGGGGATTATATTACAACTTTTGACTTTTCTGGTGCTTTTTTGTGGCTCAAGATGTGGTCTATTTTGGAAAATGTTCCATGGGCAGCTGAGAAGAATGTGAATTCAGCTGTTGCTGGTTGAAATATTCTGTATATGTCTATTAGGTCCATTTGGTTTATGGTGTTCTTTAGGTCTGAAGAGTCTTTACTCTCTTTTGTCTGGAAGATCAATCTAGTGGCATGAGTGGTGTGTTATAGTCTCCCAATAATATTGTATTTGGGTCTATTGGAGACTTAATGTCCCAGAGAGTTTGTTTTACAAATGTGAGTGCACCCATATTTGGGACATAAATGTTTACTATCATTATATCTTCTTGCTGGATTGTTCCTTCTATTAATAAGAAGTGTCCTGCTTTGTCTCTTCTGATGTGTTTTAGCTTAAAGTCTGTTTAGTTGGATGTGAACATTGCTACCCCTGCCTGTTTTCAGTCTCCATTTGCATGGTATATCTTTTCCTATCCTTTCACCTTTAGTATATAGATATCTTTGGCTGCAAGGTGAGTTTCTTGCAAGCAGCATATAGTTGGATTATGTTTTTTAATCTACGTTGCCAGTCTGTCTTTTAATTGGAGAATTAAGACCTTTGATGCTCAGTGTTATTATTGAAATATAATTTTTGTTTCCTGTCATTTTGTGTTCTATATTGTGTTTGATATAGTGTTATTTCTCCTTTGCTTAGTTGTCCACACCAGGTGGAGTTTGCCTCTCCTCTGGTTCTGGAATTTGTTTTTTTCTTCTTTATGATTTATTTCTTTAACTATTTCCCTCTAGTGCTGACTTGGTAGCCATGGATTTTTTTTAAGATTCTGCTTATCTTGGAGCATTTTTATTTCTCCATCAATTTTGAATGATATCTTTGCTGGATATGTCAGTCTTGGTTGGAAGTTGTCTTCTTCCAGGGTCCCTCCTGGCATTCAAGACTTGGGTTGTGAAGTCTGGGGCGATTTTTGTTTTGCCCCTGAGTCTCACCAGTTCTCTTGTTCCTGCTGCTTTTAAGATTCTTTCCTTGGCCTCTATGTTAGTCATTTTGATTATTATGTGGCATGGGGAAGTGCTTCTTTGATCTTGTCTTAACAGTGTTCTGTATGTCTCCTGCATGTGGATGCCCAAGTCTTTTTCTATGTTTGGAAAATTCTCTGAAATTATTTCTCTGAAGAGGTTTCTGATATCCTTGGTCTGTGCTTCTAGATCTTCTTCAATGCCTTTTATCCATAAGTTTGGACATTTCATATCTTCCCATATTTGTTGGATGTATAGGTTGTGTTGTTGTAAGGTCTTCTGTATACTGTTGACTGTGCTTTTGGTTTTGAATGAACTGTCTTCCAAGAGTGATACCCTGTTTTACATGTGGTTTAACCATCCAAACTTGTTTTCTATTGCTGTCTTTAATTCATTTATTAACTCCTTCATTTCATTCAGAGCCTCTTTCTGTTTTTCTCTTAAAGCCTCAATTTTCTCCTTCATTTCCTACACACTTTCTTTGAGGCCTTTTCTCATATTGAACATAAAAAAATGGAATTATTCATCTTGCATTTCTTGCAGATCAGTATTGGTGATCTCCATTGTTGTTGAGTTGTGGGAGTTTATTATCTCATCACTATTCTTTGTTCTCATATTTTCATAGTTCTTGGGTTTGTGTTTCTGTTGTCTTCATTTTGAGTTTGTCTCCCAGAGCCTCTTTAACTAGATACAGTTCTTAATGCAAGCAAACAGGAGTCTCTGATTGGCTACAAGCCACTGTGTTCTCCTGGCCCAAACTCCACAAGGCCTGAGACTATGATGTTCTATTCAGAGCCTGCAGCCTTGGTTGGGACTTAATGCACCCCAGAGGCCACTGCTGTTCTGTTGATTATAAGCCCATAATACCACAGAATGTTGACCTCTGGCCTCTGTGACCTGTGGGGCTTAAGCTCAACAAAACTGGCATTGCTATCTTCCAAATTTATGGTATGGCTCACTGAAATTAATGGCCCCTGAGTCAACACTCCAGATCTGCTTGTTACAGTTACATGAGATACTTTCAGTCATTAGCATACATGCATGCCAGGTACAAACTCTGTGGTGGAGAGAGTATTGAATTCCCAGCTTGTGACCAGGATCAAGTGATACCCTGTAGGGCCCCTGGCCTATTGGCGTGGTTGGTCCAGATGGCGCTGTTACTGCTCTCTGCCCTAGGCCTAAGGTCTGGCAGGGAGTTCCAGGACAGGGGCTTGGGTGGCTCTGTTCCTTAGCCCCAGAGACACACCCCTGTCCTGCAGTTCTGCACTCCTGGAGGCCCTGGCTGGCCTCCGATGCTTGTGCTAGTGCTTGTACCACCCAAACAAGGCCAGGCACAAGTTCACTGCTTTTGGAGCCTGCAACTCGGTTGGCTGAGCTATTTTCCCCAGACACCAGGGAACAATGTCCCATAGCTATTCCTAGGGACCCTATAAGGGCGCCTCAAACTGCTGACTACAGTTCCCTCCCACCTGCCTCTCGACGCTACCTACTAACTCATGTTTCTGCTGTGTCCAATAGTAGTCCCCACCTCCACCTCTGCAGGGGTGATTTGCAGAATCTCAGACCCCTGCAAGTCTATTTCCTTGCCACACAAGTCCCTGTGTTCAGGCATGGACATTTCCCACTAGAATAGCTAGTTAATTTACAGTCCTGATGGGTGTTGTTTGCTGTTCAAGATCGCTGCTAGAAGAGATAGGTTCAGTGCAGCCACGGTGTCCAGATCCAGCTGGGTCCCTGTTGAGCATGGAGTGAAATTCCAACCACTTTCACTGATGGTCTGTAGCCACCGGCCTCACAACAACCCATAGCTTCTTCCTGGAGGTCTCTGGAACCCACAATGCCAGCAGCTGCCACCTCCGGTACTGCCTGACGAAGATGGTACCAGCACCACCAGCCTCTGTTCCCCAGGTGGGAGGCATGGAGAGCTTATACAGTCCTCTGCTCTTTTTTTCTAGTTCTGGTTCTGCTGCTTTTCAACTTTCATTTTTTGTTGAGTTTTTTTCTGCTTTTCTGTGGAAGTTGTTGGCTTTTTTGCTGGGGGTCTCTGGAGGCCACAGTGCTGGCAGTCCCAGTGCAGTTAGGCAAGATAGTGCCACTGTTACCCAGGGGAAACAACCTGGGTATTTTGCTATCCTCTTTTCTGTCTTCTGGATTTGTTTCTGCTGCCTTTCAATTTTTTGTTGTTTTGTTTAATTTTTTTGCTGCTTTTTTTTTCTCTTGTCAAGATGATGTTTAATTCAGTTTTAAGTGTCAGCAAGACCGAGATGTGCTATTTTTCTCAGTCGCCATCTTCCCGGAAGTCTGTGAGAAGTGTTTCTTAATTTGCTTGTTCATTGCTTCACATAGTGTCCATGACAGTGCTTATTACACAGCTGGGTTCAATAAAAGTTTGCAGCGTGAAAGTATTAACAAGCTGGACATGGTGGCATATGCTTGTAATCCTAGTCTGTGGGAGGCTGAGACAGGAGGACCTCAGGTTTGAGATCAGCCTCAGTAACCTAGCGAGACTCTCAGCAACCTAGTGAGACCCTGTTTCAAAAATAAAAAAAGGTTGGAGGTGTAGCTCACCCAAGCACACCCAAGGGTGTAGCCCTTAGGTTCAATTCCCAGTAAAACACACACACACACACACACACACACACACACACATGAAAATATTAATAAAGGAATGAGCAACTAGTTCTTATAAACCTTGGTAAGTTTGGGAATACAAAGACTAGGACAATGACTGTGCTTATCTTGACTTCTGTCTAGCAGTGAAGACAAACCTTTACAATACAGTGAAGTCCAGGTCTCTGCTCTGAGGTCAAGGGGACCCTGCCTGCCTCTTGCACCTTTGCACCACACTTCAAAACTGCTTCCGGTGCCCCAATGAACATGGGGAGCACCTGAGGGGCTTCAACTGAGGTGCAGCCGAGGCTTCTTGGCAGACCCTGCTCATACTTACTCTGTGTGATGTGTGAAGACCATATGTTCTCAGGGACTTTTTCCAGTTTTCACATTTCCTTGGACTTTTTGGCTCTGCTTCTCCCAAGAAGTGGTTTCTCTACAGATTCCTTAGTTAGAGGGAGCAAGGTAGTAGAAAGATTTGCGTCACAATTTCCATGAGGTAGAGTGAATAGGCTTAAAATGTTACCTCTAAGATGTTCCAGTTGGGTGGGTCGTGGGCCATGGAATCTAAGCCTGAGTATTTGTTATTGGCAAAATCCCACAGGACCTGGGGACTCTGATGTTTGACTTACATCCTTGGTTAAAGACTTGAATTTAGGGTGTGCATTTAGGATGTATGAGGCCCTAGGTTTTGATTCTTAGTCATACACACACACACACATACATGACACAAGACAATCTAATTGTCTAATTGCCTAAATAAAATTTAAAAAATAATAAAGATTTTAAAGGACGATCTGAGAGTTTTTCTCATCTTCAACTTTTATATGTGATTTTTTTAAAAAAGAATTATCCAACACTTAAAATTGTTTTTCTAGCAAGAAGTTTAGTTCAAATGATTTAGCGTTACTATTTGAAATTGGAAGCCCATAGAATGATTGTTATGTGAGACTTTCTAATTGAAAAATAACATTTCAGAAAAGAATTACAATAACTTTTTGGATGGGAGGGGTTAAGAAGGTGGTAGACTTTGGGATGACTTTTGCAAAGGGTTACTCATGATGTAGCTTCCTGCTCCCCTCCTTTCTCTAACCAGAGGATTCCCCTTCAGGGGAGCCTTGAAGCAGAGAGCAGAGATTGCCCAGCAGAATGGCCTTGTCTTGGTAATGAAGATTTTTTCAGAAGATCCAGGGATGTTTGAGTTAAAAGGATTAGGCACAGGTAAAAATAACAAGGAGATAACATATTCACCTATAAACTGTTAAAAATTTTAAAAATCTACTTTATTGTGATGAGATAGGCATTCTCCTTATTAGTGTGGAGTAGAGCACATTTGGAAAGAATTTGACAACATAAATATAACTTAAAAGCAAATTATACCTTTAGCCTATAAGTTAAGCTCCAGGAAATTATACTAAGTAAAATATAAAATGTAGAAAAATCATGATGCATAAAGATTCATTTATTCAATAAATATTTATTTAGGACTTACTATGTACCAGATGTTTTTCTGAATACTAGGAATTTAGCAGTGAATTAAGAACAAAAACCTAGCATGTAAATGCTACTTCAAGTTGGAGATAAGGATCTTTCAATAAATAACCAAAGAATTAAGGAGATTGTATATTATTAAAAGTGCCTTAATTGCCTAGGCTGGCCTCCAAACTGCAATTCTCCTGTCTCAACCTCCCAAGTACTAGGATTTCAGGCATGTGCCACCACACTTGGCTTAAAAAGCTTTAAACTGATGTGCCAGGTACAAAACTGAGAGTGTTAAAAATATATCGATCTCAGACTCACACCCCACGGCCAACCCATCATTGAACGATCAAACTTTAGCTTCTAAATAGAATGTATCTTAAATCTATGGCATGCTTTATAAGAATGGCTATGTTCAATGCAAAAATTAAACAAAATTAACTCATTTTGTCTCATAAGCCTTTATGAAACACCTATAAAAACTTAAATGGAGCATATGCCACTTATAGTCACTTTGAAATTAATATTATGTTTTCAGAGTTAAGTAATAGGTGAATAGTTACAGTGTTTGAAAAAATATGGAAATTATATATGTATATATATATGTATATTACATATAAATATATATAAATAACATATTTATATTTATTATAAAGGGTATATAAGCTCTAGATCATAATTTGCAACCTATTATAATGTACCTGTGTCAATTCCATTGAAATATTTGTAGGATTAAAAACTCAGGATTTAAAGGGTTAATAAATTCTCCTTACTATAGGATTTATTAGTCTTTATTCTGCTATTGCACACTATGAAGCCATATTGTGAGACAACACAAGATTTACCAAGGTCTGTGGCATTAGAGCACTCTACTGGGGCTCACTAGACACATGGAGGACATGTATTGGAAGGCAACCCTCCAGCTTCTTCCCTCAACTTCTGCCCACTGCCCCCACTACAGCTAAGACCACTTCACTTTCACTGGGTGGCCACAATAGCTCAGTGACTACAACTACTACCACTACTACTACTATAATCCCATCTCCTCCTCCTCCTCCGCTGCTTATTATTATTATCATTATTATTATTATTATTATTATTATTATTAATTATTCTCTGTTGTTGTTGTGCTGGGGATTGAACCCAGAGGCATTCTACCTCTGAGATACACTCCCAGGCCTATTTTATTTTTATTTTGAAACAGGGTCTCACTAGGTTGATGAAAGTCTTGCTACTTGCTGAGGCTGTCCTCAAACTTGTGATCCTCTCAAGTACTGGGATTACAGGCATGCACTACCACACTCAACTCCAGTGACTTCTATTCCTCCAGGAAACCACAACCATTATTAACCTAGAAAGACATCCCTGGGGTAGACAGTGCTGGGTACCCACTCATGCTCTGGCATTTAACAACTCTGTGACCTTGGGCAACTTACTAAACCTTGCTATATCTTGGTTTGCTCATAGAGGGTTTTCAAGTGATGAACTAAGTCCTCTACTTTTACTCACCCATTTAGTCCTCTGACAACTTTGTAGCAATGATTATCATCACCATTTTGTATATTGAAAAACAGAACTCATAAAAGTGAAATAATTTGCTCAGCATCACAGAGTTAGTGTAACGTACCTTCCTTCCAGAGCTATCACAGGAAACAAATGCTTGCTAATATGAAGCATTAAGCTGACTTATTGGCACGCAGGAAAAGACATAATAAGACCGTCATTCTTGTTAACTAACAATGCCATCAGAGACGGCAAGTATGACTTCTACTGCTGTCCAAGGTAGAATGATAGGGATCTCCAACTCCCCACTTGAAACAATAAACAAACAAAATATGTTAAACATTGTTTTTCAAAGCACTGAACATCAGACAATGCAGGCTGGCCATCCCTGGGAAGAGGAGAACAAAGTAAGAGGTCCCTATTGCCCACCCCCGAACCTGTTCCTTGACTTTTCAGGATAGACCACAAAGAGAAGAAACCCAGGCAGACTTTGATGGTCTCTCTTAATTGATAAGATATAGCTGGGAGAAAATAACAGCAAGAGCTTGAATGCCAATGCACCAAAGAGAGGATCTTTCCCAGGAGGAAACTCAGGGATACTATGGTCCAGTCAATGGAACTCTTCAACAAGATCTGCAAGCAGCAGCAGGTGTCAGTGGCTGGGATTCATTAGTGACTGATAGCTGCCGGCTGAGCTGTCACCAAGGACATTGCACAAGAGGACAGGGCTTGCACTCTCAGGGTCCTGGACCCATGAAACCCAGGAAGACATGGAGGCTTCTCTCCCTCTGGTTGCCAGCTGTGGCTTTTGTTCCAGGGCTCTGGGTTCCCTTCCCCTGACCTCTGCACACAGCTCCCCATACCTCACTGGATTGGGCCTGTCCTCAATAATGGTAATTATGAAGAGTGGAAAAGTTGGGACCTTTCCTGCTGTAGGGGAGAAGGTAGGACAGGGATGTCCCTGCCTGGCGTTGGAGGGGAAAACAGAGTGTGACCCAGCTGTTGGGTTCAGGGGTAGGCCTCAGGGACCATGCTGAGCTCCATGTGTGGGCTGGGCTGTACTGAAACCCCTCCTCTGCTCAGGCTGTGGCTAGCCTCTCCTGGAGGTGGAGCAGGGGCACAGCCTATGGCTTCACATTTGCTAATATATAATTATATATAATTTGCTACTATAGCAAAACCCCAGGATGGGGCTCTTACTAGACAGAAGTTTGTTTTTCTCTCATCTAATAGTTCTGAGGTAATCAGATGGTCCAGGGCTCTTTTATCTCTACAAGGTCATCAGGAACTCAGTTCCCTTATGTCTTAGTCTTCAGCTACCCTCAGATATTGCCCTTACCTACAAGGTCAAAGCAGACTCATTGGCCATGTGTCCATATTTCACTGGGGCAAAAGAGAGAGAGAAGAGCAGTTTCTTTTTCAAGGCTTTGATCTGAAATTTCTCAAATCACTGTGGCTATACTTTGCTGAAAGAGATGCTGGGATAGAGAGCCTCTTAACTGGGCAATCACAGCCAGTTGAAACTCAGAGGGTTCTGTGCTGAACAGTGAAGGTGATGTTGGTGCTGGGGCCTAGTTATGGCCTCCACCACACACAGAGCTCAGTGCACACAACCAGGAATGCTCTTGGCATGTATTTTGTAGTTAAGGCCCCTGTAACAAGAGGCATTTGTTACCAGTTAGATTGGGTAGGGACTGACTCCAAGCATTTTGAGCTTAGCTGGTTAGTCACGCTGGAAAGTCAGTTAGTTGCACACACACCCTTGCCAAGTCTCAACCTCAAGGCCTCTGCTGCACTCAGAGCTAGAACTAGAATGTTTGGCCTGACACCTGGACCAAGCTCCATGGGTTCCTGGGTTTTTTCTTGTCTCATCTGAGCCTCCAAACTAATCATTTAACTTACATTGCTTGCCTACCCCACTCCTCCTGCTATAGAAATGTTCAGCCAGGCTAGCATTTAAGATGCACAGAGATGGGCTTAGGAAAATTGTTAGTATACACCATGTAGGTTGTCATCAAGGATACTGTCCCTTGTTGAAGATGTCTAAGGAGAAATTGTTTTCAGGATGCATTTCTGCAATAAGAGGTACTAGCCGAGTGTGGTGGTGCACATCTATAATTCCAGTACTTGGGAGGCTGAGACAGAAGGATTGCGGGTTTGAAGTCAGCCTTGGCAACTTGGCGAGGCTCTCAGCCCACTTAGTGAGACTCTATTTCCAAATAAAAAATAAAATAGGGCTGGTAGTGTACCTCAGAGGTAGAATGCCCCTGGGGTCAATCCCCAGCACCATACACACACAAAGAGTCAAGCACTGGTCATTTTTCCCTTCTGTCTTTGGCTGGCAGGAAGCTCAATTCAACTTTCTAACTACAAAATCTATCATCTGCATTTTTTGTTCTCATTTCCTGTTTTTGTTGTATATTTTGGTTTTGCTTTAAAAAAAAAAAAAGCTATGTTTTAGATTTTTACATACAACAAAATGCACAGATCTAAAAAAAAAAAAAAAAGAACATTGCTCCTGATCTACCTCACAAGTTTAGAATTAAGGTCTAAAATAAACAGACTCTTTCCAAATAATTTAACTGTAGACCAAGAGTACTTATAAGTATACACCAACAAGATAAAATTCACAATATCTGTCATCTAAACAAAGACTCTCAAGCATACAAAGAGTCAGGAAAATATGTCAAGAAAACTAAAATAGAACTAACATAAATCTTAGAATTAGCAAAGATGTTTATATCATTATTATTGTTCGATTTCATATAAAGTAGTAAGTAATAAAAATATGAGAAAGATGTATATAAAACTTTAGAGATGTAAACTATGTCTTATGTGAAAAGCATATCCCATTGGATAGATGGATTACTAGATGCAGCTGAAAATTTTACTGAATTTGAAAATGCAACAATAAAAATGATCCAAACTGAAATAAGCAGTAAAAGAGCATTAAAGAGATATACAACAACTTTAAACAATCTAGTGTACATTTAATTAGAGTCCTTTAAGAGTCAGGGCACAAAAAAGTATTTGAAAAAACAGTGGCTAAAAATTTTCCGAATTCATTTAAAAGCATAAATGCACGGATATAAGAAGCTCAATGATCTCCAAGCACAAGAAACACAAAAAAACTGTGCCAAGGCTCACCATAATCAAATTATTCAAAACCAGTGATAAAAGAAAATCTTAAATCAGAATGGGAAAAATCCACATTATGAATAAAGAAACAAATATAAGGATAAAAGCTGATTTCTCAAAAGAAACAATGCAAGCAAAACTTTAAAGTGCCAAAAAAAAAAAAAAAAAAAAAAAAAAAAAAAAAAAAAAAAAAAAAAAAAAAAAAAAAAAAAAAAAAAAAAAAAAAAAAAAAAAAAAAAAAAAAAAAAAAAAAAAAAAAAAAAAAAAAAAAAAAAAACTACCAACCTACTTAGCAAAAAATATTTATGAAAATGAAGAGGCTATTAAGGCTAATTCAAAGAACTCCTCACCATCAGAGCAGCACTATAAGAAATGTTAAAGAAACTTCTATAGGCAGAAGGAACATGATACCAGCTGGAGAAGGAGATGTTAAAATAAAAAAAAAAAAAAAGGAATGATGTGCAACAGAAATGTTAAACATATGGATAAAAATCAAATATTGATATTATTTATATCTTTTGAGTTTATCAACTATTGAATATAAGAATAATAGTGCATTTGGGGTTTGTAACACATATCGGAAAAGTGTATGAAGCAATAGCATTAAGGCAGAAATGAGAGAAATGGAAGTATATTACTGTACTTTCTTCTGTTGCACATGAATCATATAATACTTAAAGTAGACTGTTATAAGTTAAAGATGTATATTATTATGCATCTATTAGATTTACTGCTGTATCATATTATTAGAGTACTATCATTCACCTTCCCAGGTAGAATGTCTCTGGGTTCAATCCCCAGTACCAAAAATAACTAAATAAGAGTAGCTAAAGGTGCCATCTCCCCACCCCATCCCCACACCAACGCACATCCCACACACCAAAAAGGGTGACATGAAGTAGAAGGGGCTGGATGGTGAGAGCTAGTGGGGCCACTGTTTGCAGGGCACCCACTCCAGGCTGCACTGAGCCACTCCACAGTCTGCAGCCGTAGCTGAGCCAAAGCTTGGGCCTCATCAGAATCTGGGAGGTGATAGGAAACTGACCCATGACAGCCTCCTGTGTAGGATGGGGCCTGTGGGAGAGGGTCTACGTGAAGCTCCTCACAGGTCTCTGCCCTCAGGTGCTCCACGAGGACCACAGGCCATCCTGCCAAGGCTCGGAGCAGCTGTGGTGAGCCTTGGGCTGTGTGGCCTATGTGAGTAGGAGTGACATCCCTGGGGCCCCGTGGCACAGCCATCACTACAGGCCCACACACCCCCAGGTGTGCTCAGCCTGCCCCCCAGGTTCTCACCTCATGCTGGGCAGACATCCCCAGTACTTGCCCTCCAGGACAGGGGCACAGCTGAAGGGAAGGGGCTCTAAGGGCTGCATCCTGACTTGCTGGTCCTGCCTCCAGCCTGGAGCAGGGAGGGAGAAACAGCACTGTGCCGAGAGCTGTCCCGTGAGTCCAGATAGGTGATGGCAGCATAACCAAGGTGTCTTGGACATGGAGGTGGGCAGATTAAAGAGCCATGTGCAGGCAGGTGAAGGTGCACCTGTGGAGGCCGTGGGAGACAAGGACTCAGATGGATGCCCCAGGCCTCCAAACTGGCAGCTTTATTCCAAGAGAGAAAGAGAGTTTACTAGGGAAGTTCATTTGATTTGGCACATCAAGTGAGCACTGGGCAGAGAAGCTCAACAGGGTCATGGTAAGGGGAACTGGGATCAGAATCCTGCATGTTCTGTGAGTATACCAGAGATGGAGACGCAACATAAAGGCAGCCAAGGAAAACAGAAACCATGATTAAAATAGAAAGCCAGGTCCAGTGGCACACACCTGTAATCCCAGTGTTTGGGAGGCTGAGACAGGAAGATTTCAGGTTAGAGGGTAGCCTCAGCAACTTACTGAGACTGAGACACTCGGTAACTTAGTGAGATCCTGTTTCAAGATGAAAAATAAATAAATAAAAAATGGCTGCTTGGAGGGTAGCTTCGAGATAGAAAACCCCTGGGTACAATTTCCAGTATCAAAGTATGTATATGTATATATGTGTATCTTCCAGGGCCTGGGAGGCCGATGGAAAGGGCCAGTGGGAAGGCAGGGACATGAACAGAAGGCTGTTTTGAAGTAGAAATGCTACAGTTTGAATGTCCTCTCCCACTCTGAGATGTGATCGGGCCATGTGGGCACAACCCTTGCAGAGGATTCAAGCTGCAGGGCTTCTAATGAAAGGATGAGTCCTCTTGCCCTCCTCACATCAGCTCCCTCTCCCATCGATGCCCTCTGCCCTGTGCTGAGGCAGCATCACACTCTTGGACTCCCAGAACTGAAAGCCAAATATGCTCTTGTTGCTTGTAAATTACTCAGATCATGGTATTCTGTTATAGCAACAGAAAGTAGTCTAAGACAAGAAGATCAGTTGGGGGGGGGGGCTTGGAGGTACAAGAAGCAGCCCCCAGTCCTGAGAGGCAAATGTGGCATCAGGCTGGGCTCGGGTGTTCACAAGGGATGGTGACAGAGGGGTCCCAGGCACCTCTGCTCCCAGGAGGCCTTGACCCATCCTTTGGAGAGTCATTGCCAATTCTATCACAAAGCATAAACAGAGTGCTGGTGAGCCAGAGTGCTGGGAAGAAGCCACTGTGTAAAGGATTGTCCCCCAGAAACTCCTGTCTGCCCTGTCTCACGGGCTTTGAGATGTCAGTGTCCTGCATTATAGGAAAGCTATGTCTGATCATGGGTTTGAGTGATGGGAAGGGAATGAATCTGATGTCAGGTAAGCACTAAGTGGGTGTTTGGGGTTTTTGTTTTTTGTTTTCTCCTCCTGCACACACTCCTCTCTAGTATAGTGAGCCAGGATTCTTAGGAACATTTAAGCTTAAAACACATAAAAGAACAAATGATTCAATGAAAGTAAAAGTAGTGAAGCCAGAAAAAGTCTTCCCTCTTTCTACTTTAAATCATATCATGGGTTTCTTACGGTTCAGATACCTGGACACGAATTGTCTAGGTGGACCACATACTCCACAGGAACTTCTGCTTCCTGAGTGGCCTTCTTTCTCCACACAGCTCCCAGACCTAAGAGAAGTTTCCGTAGTTCACACCTCTGGAACCTGCTTCCTTGTGCATCTGACATGCTCTGCACTTTCATTTTGTATAATGAGTGCAGAACATGTCAGGTGGCTTCCTTGCTTGCAAAGCACACCTGAGGACTTCTCACCCCGTGTCTTCACTGACGTGCTTGTAAACTCATTGCTTTGTTACAAATCACCTGATGCTAAGAGATCTTGCCTTATCTCCTATATAACAACCATACTTTTAATCTTTTATTATAAAACTAATCAGTCTTTTTCTTGGGGAAAACTATAAAATAGAATCATATACAAATATGCTATTGAAATTAAGCCTTTCACCTCTATCACTCAGGTTCAGAGCTACACCTCTCATGGGACCCCAGGCAGAACAGAGCCTTGTTCCTGCCTCTCACAGAGCCCAGTGCCCTCCTCCCACAACTGCTTCTGCATTATCCGATGCTCCTGGACTGTTTCTCCTCCTGCACACACTCCTCTCTGACCTCTTAGCTCTTCCCTTAGCTCCAGGGAGCTTCTTCCTATTACCCCTAATTTCTACTTAAGCCAGAGTTCATAGTTGCTAAGCAGGTGAGCCCTGTGTGGAAGGGACCATACACATGGCAGGTCTGCCTGTGCGCCACTGCAGGGTAATCTCTGGGACCGGTGGCCTCCAGGAAGCTGAGATCCAGCTCTTTTGGCCTCTTCGTAGTCTTCGGGCTCTGTCAGCCAACTGGAAACTGCAGACATGAATCTCTCTAATACTTGGAAAAGTCTGATTTATGGCATTTATTCCACACAGAGACCATATCAGGGGGGAAAACACAGTTTTTCTTTTCTGCTCTCAGTAAACCTTATCTACTATTACTTATATTTAGAGTGAAATAGAGTGGAAAGGTAAGGCCATTATTCAGCTGATCTGAAGTGGAAAAAAGGATACTACATCTGACAAAGAAAAGTTTAAAGCTAGAAATGTCTATATGCTCTCTGTTGACTAAATCCAGCAGGGATACCAACATCTTTACAACAGCATAGGAAACTCATTGTCTTTATCATTCATTGCATGGATTTGGCCTAAAAGCCAGTTCCACCACTGTCTGGGAGACCTTAGGAAACTGTATTAGTGTTAAGAAGATACCATTTTCTCATCTATGTATTGAAAAGAATACTCAATGGAGAGAATTAAATGAGAAATTATGTAAAAAGAACTCAGCACAGCCAGGTGTAGTCACACATGCCTTGTAATCTCAGTACTTGGGAGACT
>PVLC010006011.1:48278-61339 GCA_004027655.1 Graphiurus murinus
GAGAGCATTCGATTTTTAACTTTTTGTGACTGACTAATCTCACTTAACATAATGTTTTCCAGTTCCCTCCATTTCCTTGCAAATAACATGATTTTGTTCTTCTTTATGGCTGAGTAAAATTCCATTGTGTACATATCCCATAGTTTTGTAATCCATTCATCTGTTGTTGGACATCTTGGCTGGTTCCATAGTTTGGCAACTGTAGACTATGCAGCTATAAACATAGATACACATGCATTGGTCTGATAGTTTGATTTCCTTTCTTTTGGGTAGATACCCACTAGAGGTATTGCTGGATCATATGGTAGGATCATTCCCATTCATCTGAGGATCTTCCATACCGTTTTCCAAAGTGGTTGCACTAATTTGCAATCATTATGGTTTTTTATTTTAAGTTATTTAAAAGTGGAAGTTCCAAACAAATAAGAACTATAAGCCATTTTATTGATTTATAAATTAATTGCACAAATATTGTGTATGTGATTTCAACTCTTTGAAATATGTTGTGATTTGCTTTGTGACAGTGCTTGTTCATTTTTATAATGTTCTTATTAGTGTAGGAATAGTGCATAATCTATACTTTTCAGTGTAAGTTTCCATATATGTTATATCACACTTATTTATTGTGTTGTTTAAAAATCTCCAAAATTCCTACTAGTGACCATACCCTAGTAAGCTTGAAAAAACAATCTTAAAAACTGAAAGTTAAAAAGATAAAAATGGTCAAACGACTTAGACCGTTTTTCCAAAGGAGCTATCTGAATGGACAAGAAGCATGTGAAAACATACTTGACATCACTCATCATTTGGGAAAGCAAGTCAAAACCACAATGAGGCACCACCTCACACCCTTTAGGATTAAAAAAAAATGGAATAAAACAATAGAAAACAGCATAACAACTCCTCAACAATTAAAAACAGAATGATCCTTCTTCTTTTCAGAGGTGGGGGTGTGACCTTGTACATGCTGCTTATCTATCTGCTCTACCACTAAACTACATCCCTGGACTCATGCCCTTTTTATCCACCACCACCACCCCGCCAGAATTCTGGTTAGATTTTCTCATTCTCATTCTGTCTTTCATGCTACTTAATCCATTGCTCAAATTACCCATCTCCTCTTTTCTCCATATTGAATTGTGGAAGACTGTTCCAGAACATCTGGTCTGTTTTACTTGAAGCACACATTTTAACTTAAGGCTTAATACCCTGATCATACGCACCTGTCCTGAGAGTAAATGTCCACTATAAAGTGGAGTCGGATGTACCCAGTATGCCTCAGTGGCCACTTGTATGAGAAACCTCAGGACATCATGAGTAGGGGCCATATGAACAGAAGAATAAGTCCAGGGAGAAAGCAAAGGGCATTTGCCCCTCTTCTACAGGCATAGGGTGAATTTGAACACAGCAGGTTATTAGGGTTCCCTCCACTACCACAAACCAACTATCCCCTAGTGAAGAGAATTCAGTCATCTTTTTTAAGGGTTACTTTGTTTGTATGCCTTTTTGTTTGTTTGTTTTTTAACTTTTTTCAGTACTGAGCATCAAACCTTGGGCCTTGTGCATGCTATGTAAGCACATTACCACAGAGCTACAACCCCAGCCTGTGTGTATATTTTGCAGGGTACTTTTCACATTCTATCAAAATGCCTAATGAGATAAAGGAAGGTCATCACAAGCATTCGCCAGGAGGAGGTGCTAGCAGCAGTAGCAGAGGCAGAAAGCTCCCCGTTGTGCTGCGTGAGACCTGCAATGCAGCAAGCCAAGCCCTGCAAGGCAGCGGTGCTGACCTCCTTGCACTTCTCTGGTATCTTCTGTTTTGTTTCCCAAACTGACATCTGGCCATGCTGTTCCCCACTTTGTAGCTGCCTGCTCTCTTTGGATGAAGGTCAAACACCTTTGCTTTGGTTCAGTGCCTATGAGACATGCCTCTGGCCTCTGCCTCCTGCTTCCTTAGAGACCTTCCTAGGTCCAGAGTACTAAATCAGATCAGCTACACATTCTCATAACCCTACTGATTCCTCATAGCCCTGTTCTCAGCATTTTGTGGAGTTTTTCCACTAACATCTTCTGTTCTCCACCCAACCAGATCTGCAACCACAGCAGTAAAGAGCTGGGTGCTGCTCTGCTCATATCACCAGGCCTCGTGCAACATCTGGCACTGAACAGGCACAGATGCACATCTGTTGGTGCAGGTGTAACAACATGAGGGAATGACCCACAGAAGGTTTGACATGGTTATATGTTGAAAGGATTCAGAGGTGGCCTGGGAAGTCCTAGGGCTACGGTGAAGACTGCCTGGCCATGACAGTGAGGGTCTAGATTTCAATTAGTATTCATCGGTTGTTGATTAGAACTTGTTGGAATGCATTAGAGTTCTGTTTTGCATAAACATTCATAGTATAATTTGCCTGTGTGTGTTTGTATGTAGTATTTGTTTGTTTTTAATTAGCTTCCAAACATTTTGGTTCCTAGGGGCCTGAAGGAATGAAGCATTTCACTTAGACTCCGCCCCTGGTTTCTGCTCCTGGAGCCTGATCAATGAACCTCTCTCTGAAATGGGAGTTTTATGGGCTCAGCAGCCAAACACTGTGCATGGAAATCCATAATGACCTTCGTACCCACACTACTACAAATACTCATTAACTTAAAAAATGCAAGTCAGCCATTTGTAGGTTGCCCCTTGGATTTATCACTTAATTAACATTGTAGGGGGATTGTTTGTTAAGGATGAGGAACCAGCTTGCTGCAACGGCTTTCTTTCCTTTTTGATTTCATGAATGGGTCAGAGGAATAAGTGAAAGCCTTTGATTAGCAAATCAGAATCAGATTTAAGATAGTGCAGTGGTAAGTGGTCCCCAGGGAGCTCACAGGTGCTTCCAGTATTGCTAGGAGTAGGCTGCAGGTTACAGCCCAAATAAGGCTTATAAAGACACGAGTGAGGTGCACAAAAAATAAATCATTAATGTACATATTCTCCTGAATTCCATAAACAAAATGATTTGAACACAATTATTTGTGAAATTAAAAAATATAATGTACTTTAGGTCAGAAAAACAGTGCTATCCTCCTCCAGATAACCAACTTGTCCATCCATTTTACAAAGGTCACCAAGTTCCAACCATGTGCCAGGAACTGGGGTGGGTGCCTGGCATTTCACAAGCAACAAAAGAGCCAAAGCAACGTCTTGGCTGTGGTGCAGGGGAAACTTGGACATTAATCAATGAATCACACAAGAATACAGTGGCCAGTGTAGGAAGAAGACAGAAGGTCAGGAAAGAAGACAGAGACTGGTCTGGTCTGAGGACCAGGACAGGTTCCTTTGTGGAGGAACATTCAAGCTAGTGTCAAAAAGGCATTGGGATGCTGGGAGAAGATCAGAGCTCCCCAGGAGAAGGAGAGGGCAAGTACTGGGGCCTGGGGTGGATGGAGTTCATGGCCAAGAGGAGGTTCCAACAATGGAGAAAGACACAAGCTCTCAGAAGCTGGTGGATGAGACTATGTCCACTCTAGGTATTTCATGGTGGTCTGCGAGTACAGGCTAAAAGCAGTGGTTTTACCACTTGGAGTCCTCCAAGAAGCAGGAACCAGAGAAGGAAGTGTAAACTACCCACTGAGTATTGTCTTAGTCTGTTTTCTGTTGCTATATCAGAATACACAAGAGCCAGGCGTGGTGTCACATGCTTGTAATCCCACTACTTGGGAGGCTGAGACAGGAAGATCACGGGTTAGCAGCCAGCCTCAATTACGTAGTGAGGCCCTCTGCAACTTAGTGAGACCCTGTTTCAAAATAAAGAATAAAAACTAGACCTGGGGGTATAGCTCAGAGTTTCAATCCCCAGTACCCCCTTCCCTAAAAAAGAATGCCAAAAACTAGATGATGTATAAAGGAAAGAAGTTTGTTTTGGATCATATCTTGGGGTCTGGGAAGTCCAAGCCCTGGTACCAGCATATGGACCATTTCCAGTGAAGGCCTCATGCTTTGTACCATGTGGAGGAAGAAGGGCAAGTGGGCATGTGCAAAAGAAGCGAAACACGAGGGAACCTCACTTTATAAGGACTCACTCTCGTGGCAATTAATCCATCCCATGAGAGTGAGAACTCCCTGAGGCAACATTAAGGACTCCACAAAGGCGGACAGCTCAGGACCCAAATGCCTCTTAAAGTCCTGTACCATTACATTGGGGCCTACATCTGCCAAACATTCTCGCAGCTATAATTTAAGACTGACCACACAACTTAGAGGAAGGAAGATTTATTTTCTTACAGTTTTGGATTCAGTCCATGTGAGGCTGGGGACTGCAGATCTCAGGGCATGGCAGCAGGAAGTACAGAGAGACAGAGAACACATGAAGTGTGCTCACACCATGGGGGCCAGGAATAAGGAGGGAACGGGGGAGGAGGAAACATATATACTCTCCAAGGTCTCACCCCCAGTAACCACCTCCTCCATCTCCATCCTACCAGTCTACTGGGTACCACCCAGGTAAATCTATTACAATGGATTTATCTACCTTCAGGACTCCACTATATCAACCCTGAATATTAATAAGTGAACTCTTTAGGAGTCATTTTATATCTAACTATAACAGGGCCCAAGCACCAGCATGAGTTTTAGTGGGGTCAGCAGCTATAATGCCTATAGATGATAGAGGGGAGAAAGGGAGGGAACTGTCCAGATGCACCTGGATGCAGTTCTGACACCCTGACATGGAGGGGACAGGGAGACCTCAAACCAAGATGTAGCTCTGAGAAAACCTGGGCCAGTTGCTCATGGAGAGATCCTACACTGGCCAGAGTGGGAGACCATTGGGCAGCACCCTAGCGCTGAGCCCCTGGTGGGCACTACAGGAAGCCTGTGACCTCAGCCCATGAAGGCACTACAGCTGGAGGTTAAGCAGCAAACATCAAATGTACCTGCCTCCACGACCAGCTGACCATTTCCATGAGTTTTTCATTACTATACGGAGGTAAAAGTCCAGAAAGCATGATGCAGGCTCTGATGAGGCTTTCCCTTGGCCTCCTCACCTCTTGGCGATGGCAACAATGGGAATGCGCATGGGAGGAAGAGATCACATGACCCACCAGAAGCCAGGGGGGCTGCCAGGGACAGACGCAAGCTTCTACAGACAGCCTGGGTTCCGCAGAAATGCCTTTCCAAGGGCACATTCCCAATGACCTAGGGAACACTCACTAAGTCACCACTGAGGCCCAAGTCTCCAACACAGAGACCCTGGGGGAGAAAGGCATCCAAATCACAGCACCAGTGAAGACTTTTGCTAGTTTGGGTCTTAAATGTCACCCCAGGCCCCAGTGTTAAAAGCTTAATCCCTAGCCTGGTGGTGTAGGGAGGCAGTGGAAACTTTCAAAGGTGGGGCCAGTGGGAGTTCTTCTGGTCATTGGGAGTGTGCCCTTGAAAGAGGTTGTGGGACACCAGCCCTGCCCTCTTCATCTCTGATTCCTGGCCATGATGTGAATGAGTTTTCTTCACCAGACACCTGCCATGATATACAATCTCAACCCAGACCCAAATGCAGTGGGACCGACTGACCATGGGCTGAAACCTTTAAAACTATAAGCCAAAATAAACCTTTACTCTTTTTAAGTTGATTACCTCAGAAATTTTGTTATAGTAACAGAAAACTGAGTAGCACAGGTCTTAAACACAAAAGTGAAATTATTCAGTTTACTTCTCATTTGCCTCATTTAAAAAAATACTACTTATTTTGAGATATTGTGGATTCACAGCTGTAGGAAGTAAAATGAAGAGATCCCTGTGCCCCCTACTCAGTTTCTCCCAATGGTAACCTCTATCAAAACTGTAACACATCGCAATCAGGATATTGTTGTGTATGACAATGCACCAATATAATTTAGATTAATTTAGTTGAATGTGTGTGTGTGTTTAGTTCTGGACCATTTTGTCCCATGCATACTTTCAGATATTCATGACTACAGTCAAGATTCAACAGTCCTGTGATTACAAAGAAACCTATGTTGTTCTCTTAACCCACACCCACCTTCTGCCCACTATACCGTCAATGGTATCCACAACTCTTGGCAACCACTGAGTGTTCTCCATTAATGTGATGCTTTAGTATCAAGATTGTTGTGTAAATACAGTAAATAAACCATTGAAAGTGACATTTTTCACTTAACATAATTTCTCTGAGGTCCACCAGGGTATAGCATGTGTTAATAATTTATTCCTTTTTATTTCTTAGTAGTATTGCATGGTATATAAGTACCACAGTTGTTTAACTTCTCACCTGTTTAAGGATAAGAGTGTTATTTCTAATTTTTGGCCATTATAAATACAGCTGCTATGAAAATTCATTAGCAGGATTTTGTGCAAATGTAAGTTTTCATTTCTCCAAGATAAATGCCCAGGAGTGCAATGGGTGGATGGTATGGTAGCTGCATGTTAAGCATTATTTAAAAAGAAAACCTGCTAAATTATTTTCTAGAGAATTTTACTGTATTATATTCCACCCGCATGTGTGGGTAATTCTGTTTCTCTTTTAGTCCTTTGTTGAATATGGTTTGCAGATATTTTCTCCCACTCACTCTGTAGTTTGTCCTTTCATTCTCTTAACAGGGGCCTACATAGAACAAAAGTTTTTTATTTTAATGAAGTTCAACTTACAACTTTTTTTTATGGATTGTATTCTCTTGGCATCAAGTCTAGGTTCTCCCCTTTCTCCTGGGCCCTCTGGGGTTCCACTGAGAGATACTGAGGCTGGTGAGTAGGCAGAGCTGTCAAGAGAGCTATAGGAAGTGGTCTGGTCTGGGGCTTCTTTGTGTCCCTGTGAGCCCAAGATTCTCTTCCCCAAAAGAGGGACGCATGGCATCCGGGACTCTGGTGCGAGAACCCCATACAACTCTCCCACCCTGATATATCCTGCATCCTGGTTTGTAGAAGCCCCTCTTGACCCTTCCAGCAGCACCAGTGTCACCAGACACATCTGTCATGCCAGAGCAACACTGCAGTCTCAGAAAACTGAACTGCCATTGGAAGCACAGTCCACAAAAGCAGACCAGGACCTGTGCACAAAAACAAAATGACCACATATTTTAAAAAAAGAAGATTTAAATGGAATCAAAGTTACTATTGAAAAATAGAGAACATGTCCAAGACACAATAAAAAAGTCACCTTTCACCAAAACACAAGAAAATCACAACCTGAGTAAGAAAACACAATCAATTTACAAAATACCAAAATGAATCAAATGTTGGAATTATCTGCTAGAGGCTTGAAAGCCATCATTAAAACGATATTTTAACATTCAATTATAAACTCTCTTGAAACAAATGGATATGTAAAAGAAATAGATGTTACAAGAAAAGAACCAAAAATAAATTATAAGACTGAAAAAAATCAATAACAGAGATGAATGGACTCAATAGTAGAGTGGAGATGACAGAGGTTAAAGTCAAAGACAGATCAATGGAGTTCACTCATTCAGTACCACAGAGGAAAGATGTACCAAAAAGCAAACACAAATGACAAATAAAGAACAGGACTTTTTGAACTATTGGAAAATAACAAGATTTCCAACATTGTACAATCAGAGTCCTAATAAGACAAAAGAATGAGAACTTGGAAACGTGCTTGAAGAAATGATGGCTGGTGACATCCTAAACTGGTAAGAAAAACACAAACCCAGAGATCTGACAACCTGAGCAGACCTCAAACAGCACATAAACAAACAAACAAAAAAAAAAAAAATATGCCAATCACATCATAATTAAACGTTTAAAACCTAAAGACTAAGCAAAAAAATCTGGAAAGCAACCACAGCAAAATTATACTTTATGTATGGGAGAAAGCCAATTTGAATAACAGCAGATTTCTCTTGAAACCACGGGACCCCACAAGTTTTATATCTAATAAGATTATCCTTCAAGAATTAAGGAGGGGGAGGATCCAAGATGGCGACTGAGTCAAACAACTTTCCCCAGACACTGTGATTTGGATCTGAATTTACCATAAAAAGAGCTTTTTAACAGAAGAAAAAAAAGTGAAATTTGAACCACAAACAAATAAAGAAGATCAAGGAAGCAGAGCAGGGACAACAGGGGACTCCACCGCGCAGCGAACCCGCGCTTGGCATGGATCCACGCCCGGCTCTGCCAGGGCGGATCGCCACCGGGCTCCGCAGCAAAGAAGTAGGCTGTGGAAAAACAGGACCAGGAGCTGAGGGGACCACCCAGACGCTGAGAGCAGCAAACTCCGGGACACAGCACCCTGGGGACCCCACGCTGTACCCACACGGGGACTCGCCTTACCCAGGCGGGGATTCCCTGCACCACCCACAGTGACCAGAATGCATGGGGCATTTAGTGTAAGCTCCCGCGGGTCTGTCTGTTCCAGCACACCGCCTCCGCGCAGAACAGTGACCACCCAGAAGAGCTCAAAATAAGACGGCCACGAACACGGCTTCTTAATGGAAGCCTGAGCGTGAAACCGGAGCTGTGGATCAGAGTCCAGGAGGAATGGGGGAAGCCGGCGCGCCGTGAAACAGCGGCCGCCATCTCCCTCGCTAGCCCCTCCCAACCAACTTCCTGCCATCTAACCAGACCATCACTGACCTGCGCCCCCAGCAGCCAGAGGAGCAGGCCCAGCAGCAGGGATCTGGAACCGCCAAGCAGCAGCTTGGTGCAGGCCCCGGGCTCTACAGAACCCTAACATGAAGCTGTGACGGCCACCCAGACGCCGAAAACTACAGGCATCTCGGCAGACCCAATGACCTAGACTGGCATGGAGTGACATAGACCCCAGGAAAAACAAGGGAGTGGGTGCCACAAAAGCACGCCACAAACCGGCCGGTGCGACCTGGTGTGCCAGCCCCTTCCAGCCAACATCCTGCCAGCTATCCAGACCTCCACTGTCCTCTTGCACCCCCAGCGATCAGACGTGAAGCAGGCATCAATGGAAATCCGAGCAGCAGGGACCTGTAAGTGGTATTGGGCCCCTGAGGTGCGGGAGCCCCTATAAGAAGGATAGATTCAGGCACCCGCCCTTCAACGGATGCACATAGGGCATCTGAAAAGGCCTGGCTTATAGACTGCACTCCTGCCATCAGCAAAGGCAGAGAGAGAGATGCAGCCAGGCCCTGTGGAGAGCCCAGAGACAGAAGCCAGCAGCAGGAGAGGCACCAATGAAACCCCCTGCCTGCACTGACAGCAAATAAAAATGATATAGACACACTCAAAAATTTAAGCTCGATACTTACAAACTAGCAGGATGCTTGTTCTAGTGGTTGGTTGCTGTTTTTACATTTTGGGTTTTTTGTTTTTGTTTCTGTTTTGTTTTTGGTGTTAAGTTTTATCGGTTTTTATTCAGTTTCTGTTCTGTATTGCCTTGATTTACTTATGTTTGTTTGGATGATTGCTTGCTTTGTTTTAACTTGCTTAGCTTGTTGAATCTCCTCCTTTTCCCTTTTACAAGCTTCCCCTCCCTCTCTCCCCCCTATATTCCTCTCCCCAACACGGTACTTCCTCCCTTCTCTTTTTCTTTTTGCTTTTTTTCCTGTCTCATATCAAAGCCATATCATACTACCACACTCAAAATTCTATATTGATTACCAGAATCTCCTGACATATTTACTATCCCTATCACTGCAACACACTCAACCTCTTATTCCGCTAGAACATACCTCTTCTTTACTCTATTCCTGCATTCATCACTGTGACCTCTCACCCAACCTTTATCACTGATTACAACCTGTCCCTGTATACACCTTCAGACACCTCTAACCACCCCTACAGAGATTGGACATGAAAACTTACAAGAGCAGCAAAGATATAAATCTAAGAATAGACGAACCATGGGAAGGAAAAATAACAAAGAAACGGCGAGCTACCACAACCCCTCAATAACAGATCTAACCAACCCAGAATGGCAGAGATTACCAGAAGAACAATTCAGATCTTTAATACTAGAAACAATACAGGATTTTCAGAAAGAATGTAGGCAGAGCTTTAGAGAAATAAAGAAAGAAATAAAAGAACAAATAAACAAAGAAGTCGATGACATGAAAAGGAACCAAAGAGAAGCATTGAAGGAAGTGAAAGACAAAATAAATGAAATGAAGGCATCAATACAAACTATAAACAGCAAATTAGATCACATGGAAAATAGAATATCACTCTTAGAATATGACCATGCCAAAAACGAATCTATAGTACACAATTTAGAAAAAAAAAATACGTCAGTATGAATTGGACATCGAAGAGATCTGGGCCAATTTTAAAAGAGCTAACCTAAGAATAATAGTCATAGAAGAGGGATCAGAAGTTGAAACTTTTGGAATAAACAATCTCTTCAAAGAAGTAATATCAGAGAATTTTCCAAACATAGAAAGAGAAGTCGACACACAGGTACAGGAAACATACAGAACTCCCTCAAGACAAGACCAAAGAAGAGGCTCACCACGTCACATAATAATCAAGTTGACCAATGTAGAGGCCAAGGAGAGATTTTAAAGGCAGCAAAAGTAAAAGGCCAAGTGACATTTAGAGGCAAGCCAATTGGAATCACTCCAGACCTCCCAAATCAAGTCATGAAAGCCAGGAGAGGCTGAGGTAACATATTCCAAACCCTGAAAGAAAATAACTTGCAGCCAAGATTCTCATACCCAGGAAAACTCTCCTTAAAATTGATGGGGACAAACAGAAACTGAAAGAATTTATGTCTTCCAAACCAGCACTAGAGAAAATACTTAAAGAGATTAACTACAATGAAGAACTAACAAGTAAACATCAGAACCAGAGAAACAATAATTTCCAGGAAGCAAACAACTAAGCAAAGAAGAATAAAATCCACCAAAAACAGAAGTCAAAACTCAAAATGTTAGGAATCAAAAATCATCTCTCAATAATCACATTGAATATAAATGGTCTCAATTCCCCAAGAAAAAGGCACAAGGTAGCAAAATGGATCAAAACCCAGAATCCATCTATATGCTGCCTGCAAGAAACACATCTAACAAGCAAAGATGCCCACAAGCTAAAGGTGAAGGGCTGGAGTAAGGTAATCCATGCCAATGGAACAGGAAGACAAGCAGGAGTAGCAACCATGATATCAGATAAATTAGACTTCAAGCCTAAGCTTATCAGAAGAGACAAACTGGGTCATTTTTTACTAGTAAAAGGAACAATCCAGCAAGAGGAAATAACAATTATCAACATTTATGCCCCAAATGCAGGCGCAGGCACTTTCATAAAACATACTCTGTATGATACAAAGACACACATAGACCCCAATACACTAATACTAGGAGACTTCAATACTCCTCTTACATCTCTAGACCATTCCTCTAAACAAAAGGTCAGTAGAGATACCTCAGACCTAAAGAATACCATAAACCAAATGGACTTATTAGACACATATAGACTCTTTCACCCAACTACAGCTTTTTTCAGCTGCACATGGAACCTTCTCCAAAATAGACCACATTCTGGGCCACAAAGCAAGCACTGGCAAATTCAAAAAATGCAACATAATTCCCTGCATCTTCTCAGATCACAATGGAGTGAAATTAGAAATAAACTCCAACAAGACACAGTGTAACCATGGAAACACATGGAGACTGAACACTACATTGCTGAATGAAGACTGGGTCATAGAAGTAAGGAGAGAAATTAAAAAATTCCTAGAAACCAATGAAAACAGAGACACAACATATCAAAACCTCTGGGACACCTTAAAGGCAGTGCTGAGAGGAAAATTTATAGCACTGAGTGCCCACATAAGAAGAACAGAAAATCACCAAAAAAAACCTAATGACACAGCTCAAAGCACTTGAAAAACAAGAATAGTATAACCCCAAAGCCAGCAGAAGACAGGAAATCATGAAAATCAGAGCAGAAATTAATGAAACAGAGAATAAAAAAACAATACGGAAGATCAACAAAACCAAAAGCGGGTTTCTTGAAAAAATAAACAAGATAGATAAACCATTGGCAAACCTAACCAAAAGAAAGAGATTATCAACCCAAATTACCAAAATAAGAGATGAAAAGGGTGATATTACCACCAACAGTATGGAAATACAGAGGATAGTCAGTAACTATTTTGAAAACCTATACTCCAACAAAATGGAAAATCTAGAAGAAATTGACAAATTTCTAGACACATATAACCTTCCTAAATTGAGTCAAGATGATATCGAAAGCTTAAATCATCCAATAACAATCAAAGAGATAGAAACAGCAATAAAGAGTTTACCATCAAACAAAAGCCCAGGGCCAGAGGGTTTTCCAAGTGAATTTTATAAAGCATTTATAGAAGAGCTAATCCCAATACTCCTCAAGCTATTCCATGAAATAGAAAGAAACGGGACCCTCCCAAACACATTCTATGAAGCCAACATCACATTAATACCAAAGCCAAATAAGAAAAGAAAACTATAGGCCTATATCATTGATGAACTTAGATGCAAAACTGCTAAACAAGATACTAGCAATGCACATTCAAAACCACATCAAGAAAATTACACACTATGACCAAGTCGGGTTCATCCCAGGGATGCAAGGCTGGTTCAAAAAACAATCCATGTAATTCACTACATAAACAGAATCAAAGACAAAAATCACATGATTATCTCAACTGATGCTGAAAAAGCATTTGATAAGATCCAACATCCATTCATGCTAAAAGCACTTCAGAGAATTGGAATAGAAGGAACATACCTCAACATCATAAAGGCAATATACAGTAAGCCCATGGCCAATATCATATTAAATGGAGAGAAACTGCAAGAGTTCCCACTAAAAACAGGAACAAGGCAAGGACATCCATTATCACCTCTTCTGTTCAATATAGTACTTGAGACTCTAGCCAGAGCAATAAGGCAAGAGAAGAAAATCAAAGGGGTGAAGATAGGGAAAGAAGAACTAAAACTATCCCTTTTTGCAGACGACATGATATTATACGTAGAAGACCCAATAAACTCAACCAAAAAACTCATAGAACTGATCAACAAATTCAGCAAAGTGTCTGGATACAAAATCAATCTGAAAAAATCTGAAGTTTTTCTGTATGCCAACCATAAAT
>PVLC010006011.1:61439-72610 GCA_004027655.1 Graphiurus murinus
TTCCACTCACAATAGCACCCTGAAAAATAAAATACTTAGGGATAAACCTAACCAAGGAGGTAAAAGACCTCTATAAGGAAAACTACAAAAAGTTGAAGAAAGAAATCGATGAAGACCTTAGAAGATGGAAGGATCTACCATGCTCTTGGATAGGCAGAATAAATATCATCAAAATGGCCATCCTCCCAAAACTGATCTATAGATTCAATGCAATACCCATGAAATTACCAAGGGCGCTCCTCACAGAAATAGAAAAATCAGTCCTTAAATTCATCTGGAAAAACAAAAAGCCCAGGATAGCCAAAGTAGTTGTTAGCAACAAGAACCATGCAAGAGGTATCACAATACCTGACTTCAAACTCTACTACAAAGCTACAGTAATAAAAACAGCTTGGTATTGGCACAAAAACAGACACACAGACCAATGGAGCAGAATAGAAGACTCAGAAACAGACCCACCTACAGTCAACTGATTTTTGACAAAGGAGCCAGAAATATACACTGGAAAAAGGATAGCCTCTTTAACAAGTGGTGTTGGCAAAACTGGTTAACCATATGCAGGAAACTGGAAATAAACCCCACTTTTTCACCCTGCACAAGAGTCAACTTAAGGTGGATTAAAGACCTGGAAGTTAGGCCAGAGACCTTGCAGCTACTTGAAGAGGGCATAAGACCAACACTTGAACACAGAGGCACAGGTAAAAACTTTCTCAACAAGACCTCAAAAGCACAAGCAACCCTCAGGAAGATCAATACATGGGATTGCATTAAACTGAAGAGCTTCTGTGCAGCAAAGGAAACTATCAAGAACCTAAACAGAGAGCCTACAGAGTGGGAGAAGATTTTTGCCAGTTACTCTTCGGATAGAAGTCTAATATCTAGGATATATAAAGAACTCAAAAAAATCACAGCTAAGAAAGCAAATAACCCAATCAAAAAATGGGCAAAGGATCTAAATAGACACTTCACAAAAGAAGAAATACAAATGGCCAATAAATGTATGAGGAAATGTTCCACATCATTAGCAATCAGAGAGATGCAAATCAAAACTACCTTGAGATTTCGCCTAACTCCAATCAGAATGGCAATCATAAAAAACACGAACAATAACACCTGCTGACGAGGGTGTGGAGAAGTGGAAACTCTAATATACTGTCGGTGGGATTGCAAACTAGTGCAATCACTTTGGAAAACAGTATGGAGGATCCTCAGATGTATGGGAATGAACCCACCATATGATCCAGCAATACCACTTCTGGGTATCTACCCAAAAGAATGGAAACCAAACTATCAGACCGATTTATGTATATCTATGTTTATAGCTGCACAATTTACAATAGCCAAACTATGGAAGCAGTCAAGATGTCCATCGACAGATGAATGGATTACAAAACTATGGGATATGTACACAATGGAATGTTACTCAGCCATAAAGAAGAACAAAATCATGTTATTTGCAGGGAAATAGAGACAACTGGAAAACATTTTGTTAAGTGAGATTAGTCAGTCACAAAGAGTAAAGAAGCATATGTTCTCCCTAATATGCGATGCTAGGGAGAAGATGGGGCATAAGAGGGTCTCCAGATGAAAAAGGAGAGACCCTCGAAAGCAAAGAAGTTGATTTAACCGAAGGGGTTGGACGGGGGGGGCATACTAATGTATATCAAGGTCACTCACTAAACTGAACTTGAGAAGGAGGCAGGGCGAGGGAGCGGGGTAGGAATTTGGGGAAGGGGTCAAATGAGAATTGTGAGCACATATATCGTTATCAATTTGTACCTAACAAAGATGTATGCTTACAATGTATGAATAAAAATAAAAATTAAAAAAAAAGAATTAAGGAGATATAGAAACATTCTCAGGCTAAAAAAGTCAAAAGAATTCAGCACTAGCAAACATACCTTTACAGAATGGCTAAAGGTAGTTCTTCAGATAGAAAGAACATTATAAAAGAATTTTGAAGCATCAGGGGAAAAGGAGGATCAGCAGAAAGAACACAAATACAGTATAAATAATATCTTTTGCTCATATGTTTTATAAAATTTTATGATTGAAACAAAAGTTACATCACCTCATACCAAAATAATGCTAATGAAGGAAAGATAGACCTAAGAAACATGTATACATTGCAACACTCTACTATGAGGGAAATTACACAAAGAAATATTTTCAACAACACTACACGTAAATAAAAATAAAATTCTAAAAAATATTTTCAAGCAACATGCAAGTGTAAGAAGACAAGAAAAGAGAAACAGTGATGAAAACAAGAAACAAAAAATAAGTAATAAAATGACACTATTAAGCTATAACATAGTAATAATTTGCTTGAATGAAAATGGCCTGAATGCACTAGTAAAAAACACAGAGATTGACAGTTGGAAGTGAAGGAATAGGAAAAGATACACCACACAAACAATCAAGCACAGCAGGGCAAGTGGCTACAATCATTTCAATTGACCTAACCCTCACTTATTACACAAAAAAGTAACTCAAAGCATTACATACTTAAATGTAAAATGCAAAACTCCAAAATTGGGGAGGGGGTAGATAGAAGAAAATCTTTGGGATGTACGGCTAGGCAAAGAATTCTTATATTTCTCTGAGGGCTCTATTAAAAATAAAAAGGCAATCTACAAACAGAAGAAAAACCCAAACCATAGTTCTCACAAAGGACTGGCATCTAGTTGAACTAGAAAAAAATTAAAACAATCCAATTTGAACATAGGTGAAAAAATGAGCAGAATTAAGAGGGTAGCATATGGCAAATAAACACTTGGAAATATTTTAGAAATGGAAGGCAAATCAGAAGTTACTGGGGTTTAGGGAAATGGAGAAAAGAAAGTGTGTGTTTGTGTGTGTGTGTTTAAAAAGGGAACCCAAGGAATCCTGGTGGCATTCAAACTGTTCTGTATCTTGATTGTAGTGGTAGATTCACAAGTCTGCACAGGTGATAAAACTAAGTTGAGCCTAAAAAACATAATATTCAAATAAATGAGAAGAAGTAACACTGGGGAAACCTTAGTGAAGTGGATTTTATCAGCATCAATATCCCGGTTGTGATATTATACTATACTTTTGCACAATATTACCACTGGAAAGTGGGGGCAAAGTGTCTAGGGATCTGTATCTTTTCTTTTGAACAACTGGATGTAATCTACATTTATCTCAAGAATTTCAATTATGAAACAAAACAAAATAAGTATGGTGGACAACTAGCCTAGCTCCTCCTGGCAACACTTCCCTGCCACTGACATAAGCTAAAGATTGTACCCAGATCTTGTCTAAAGGGTGGTTTAGTGGTTGGGTGGGTTAAAGAATATGGCAGCACTGTGTGTGTGTGTGTGTGTGTGTGTGTGTGTGTGTGTGTGTGTGAATAGCCAATTAAAATGGAGAAAAGATTTGGGTAGATATTTTCCTAAAGAATATATGCAAATATCCAGAAACCACCTAAAAAGATGTACAACATCTTATTCATCATGGAAAGGCAAATAAAAACCACAGCAAGTTACTACTACACGCCCACCAGAATGGTTAAAATTAAAGACAGACAAATGTTGGTGAGGATACAGAGAAATCTGGATCCTCATGTACTGCTGGTGGGTATGTAAACTAGTAAAGCAACTTTGGTAAACAGTTTTTGTCAGTTCCTCCATTAAATGGAGAGTTACTATGTGACCCAGCAATTCCACTCCTACACATATGTTCAATGTTCAAGACAAAGAAAATGTACATCTACACAAAAATTTGCATACAAATTGTCCATAGAAGCATTATTCATAATAGCCAAAAAGAAACAACCCGAAATGCCCATTAATTGAAAAATGGATAAAAAAACATCATGTCTCTATACAATGGAATATTATTTAGTAGTAAAAAGGGAAGCACTTATTCCTGCCACAACCTGGATGAACCATGAAAACATTATGCTGCATGCAAGAAGCCATGCACAAAGGACCACATATTGCATGGTTCCACATTATGCTGCATTTGTTTATTGAGTGACTTCCACGTACCAGCTGTTCTTGACCTGGAGGATTCCTCACTGAACACAACAGGCTTCAGAGCTGCCCCTCAACACTTTATTCTAATGCCAGACAGACTGGAGAAGCATGTAGTATGCACATAATCAATTCTGAATAATTCACCACAATTGTGATGGGTGCTAAGAGAAGTGTGGGGGTTATATCTTGGCCTGGGAGGCCAGTGGGGCCCCACTGAGAGTGACCAGGATGGATGCCCAGCTCCGTTCCCACCTCACATCAGAGTGTAAGAACTTTCCCACAATTATAGGTTCTTTCTGCTCCTAACTTCCATGTCTCTGCCACTTGCTGCTGTGGTTGTTTCTCATCATTGCCTGGACAATGTGTAGGTGGCTGGATTGTTTTTCTCGGTTTTACATCCTGCTTCTAGAAACATCTATATGTGATACCTCTGGCCCTGCTTATAATTAGCATCTCTAGATAAATTCTTGCTAAAGTGATTACTGTTCATACGTATTTGTGTGTGCAGAGAGCTTGTAGATTTCCATGCCAGCCCCAGCCTCACCACACTCCCCTGGCATAAGCTGGAAGGTTCTAGTCATTTCTCTCTCCATCCAGGACTAGTCGCTGCCCAGCCCTCCTGCCCCTCTGAGAGAGGTTGAAAGGATGGCCTTCCCTAAATGTCATGAATGTCTCAGCCTCACAAAGAATGCATCCACATCCCAGGTCTTCATTTCTGCATAATTGAAGCTCAGTCCCAGATCTCAGTTTACCAGCCCATCTTCAGCATGACTTTCTTTTGCCCCTTTGTTCATCCCAGTTTTTGCTGCTGTTGTTGTTGTTCATCTATTATGAGCCATGCAATGATTGTTCCAAGTTTTAATATATTAGATTTGCTCAAATTGAGCTTGAATGGTGCTGAATCTAGACAAACTTGGTGGGTGGGTAATTTTATTTCAGAGCTGACTAACTTCATTATTTTAGCCTCAAAGAATGAGATCAGACAGGCTGGACTTCACATAGCAGGTCCTCTGGTCAATCGTTTTGGAAACTTGAGCATCTGTCCCTGTTCATCTCTCTGAGTGGTCCACATTTAAGCAAGGCAGGGAAGTGCATTCACGTCAGAAGTCATGGCAAGTGTGTCTCTGATGTTGTGGGCCTGTGGCATGTGCTGGCTCGACTTTTCCTGTTCTCTCTGGGGCCATGAGATGGAGACTCCATGTGTCCTGTGCAGGCAAGGATCCCTCTCCTGTGACCTGTTTGAGATTCACAGGCATTGTCACCCCACCCACCATTTGGTTGATCTATCACAGGAGCAAGTCTTCAAAGGGTCCACAGTGGCCTGGAGCTAACTAGGTGCCGATGAGTCTTTGAATGACAAGTTCAGAGAGATGGTCTTCAGAGAGGCCCAGGGAAATTGTGGGGTGAGGGTGAGGCCCACACCTTGAAGGATGCGGACTTTGCGGGGGTGGGTAAAGCAGATAGAAGACAAATGTGATGCTATTTTCCCAGTTCCCTGCTTGATTTTCTCTATCATGATAAAACATGGAGTATTTCCTACTTAATTCTGTTATTTTTTGTCTCTCTTCATTAGAGGGTACAGTGTTGTGTGTGTGTGTGTGTGTATATACACTAAAGAAATAAAAAGTTAACATGTTGGATTTTGGAGATAGACTTTGCCAAAAATTCTAATTCCGACCCTTTCTAGTTATATGATTTTGTATAATCACCTAACATCTTTTTCCTTCCAACAAGGTCAATTTCTATGTAATAATGTCCATAAAACACATGGCAGGGTCCCTGACTCCCTGTGGATGGTCAGTGGTGAGTGGGGCTGCTGGGTATGGTGGAGATGGAGGTGCTGCTGTTGCTGTTATCATTTGCTTCGTGTTCCACGTAGGTTTCTGGTGCCCTTAGGACTTGCCCCATGTGCAGGCACAGTTCAGATAGAAGCACAGAGATCCTTCTGAAGCATCCCATATTTTCCTAAGTACTCAGGAAAGATGGATGGCCAGAGTGTTGGTATGAGGAACTGGCTAGTGGCAACACACCTGGCTTTTAGCAAGCTTCTGCTTTGATGCCTATCATTTTTCTTAAACCTAGCAGCTCTCACAGATGACAAAGAACACTGTCCCCTTCTTCACCATTCACCCCGGGCAGGGCCTTTGCTGTTTGAGAATATATAATGAAAAACTGTAGACATATCAAATTCAATCATTTGAGCAGGGAACAGTGCACAAATGGGGCAGTCCCCAGAACCAGAACAGACTGAAAGCTACTCCAGGGCTTCCATGCAGCTGGATAACATTTACAGACAGAAAAAAGAAAATGGTGCAGAGGAAACAGCAGTGAGGCACCAAGAGAGCTGGAGTGAAGAAAGCACTTTAGACCAGAGGAAGACTATGCCAAAATATGAGTGAGTTACAAGCTAAGATTAAAATTGAGAGAATAGGTTTCAAATATAGCTTTTAAAAAACAGGCATCAAAACAACATTACTAACCAAAGTAATAAACTAACAAAAAACAGCCAGGGATAAAAGACACAAGAAGCTACTGATATAGACAGGCTTGATATGACAGCTATGCATGCAGAAGAAAAGACTTAGATATTAAAGTAACCACAGAAAAAAAAATAGGAGAAATGGAAGACAGTTGAAAGAGAGCCAAGGTATCAGTATCCCTGAAGTGGGAACCCCACAAAGGAGGGCAGAATATATTTTTAAAGATATAATAGGAGAAAAATTTTATAAACAAAGTAACATGAACTGAGACAGATCTAAAAGATGTACCCTATTATAGGAAATGTTAATACATAAACATTGTCATTTAGATAGTTTCAAGATAAAAAGGATCATTAGCATTCAGGCATATAAAGCAAGGGAGAGAGATGCTCAGAAAAAGGACAGATGATTCAGACTGGTCTCAGACTGCTCCATGGCAGCATTGATGCCAAAAGACAAAGACACTGAGAGAAAAATCTGAGAGCAATATAATGTTACCCAAGAATATTATACCCAGCTGAACTGGATTCCAGAAATATTAGGCACAGTTGCACACATCAAAAAATAAACTGTAACTGTGAGATATTACAAAAGACAATGACAGTCAACTAACAAGAACAAAGTTGAGAAAGTACTTGGGAAGCATATAAAACCAGAGGATAAGTGATTAAAATAGTAAATTCTATATTATGCGTATTTTACCACAATAAAGAAAATTTCAGGAAAAATAAACAGAGGATGGCAGAGTGTGGACTGGAAAGTTCTGAAGGAGAGGAAAAAACATTTACCCAATCAGTTTCCCTTTGATTATAAAGGCAACAGAGAGTCTTGGGCTGGTAACAGTTTAGGAAAAGAATATCTATGAGAATTTTTTATAGAAGAAAGGAGAGAGAGAAATGCTCAGTGATTAAAAAAAAAAAAAAACTACCAAGAAAACAAAATAAAAAGCCTGCCAGGAGAGTGAAAGCTGTTATAAAAATAACTCATAAGTATCAAATCCACTTAAATATAGAAAAAGGCTAAAAATCAGTAGGAATAATTGTTACACAATGAAATGCAAATGCTTTTAACTCTGATAAAGTAAATATTATAAATATAACTAACAAAAATCAAGAGAAGTGGTGCGACGTTACCTTAACCAGTTTGCGCTTGGAGCAAGGCTCAGCCTGCTAAATAAGGGACGTGTGACATTTCTCGCTTTACATTATTTTATTTTGGAAATTTGGGCTTTGCTTCCACATTAAAAAAGTTTTTTTTTAAGAGGCTCAGGATGCTGTCATCAGGAGAACAAAGGCCTAGGCCTGGCTCAGAGGTATCCATTAACTCTACAAATACGGCAGCTGAGTCAAGAGAACTTAGGTTTCTTATCATAAGACAGAAGGAAGCTTTTAGACAAGAAAGCTTGCTAAACTTTCCATTTAAAAACTTATTAACTCTTTTAGCTCCTGAGCAAATAGGAAAGATTTATCTAATGAATAGTTCCTCTTCGCTTTTAACCTTTACCCCCTGCTCCTCCTTTGCTTTGCCTGCTCTCTACTAAAAGAATAATTCATTTACACTTTTGTATTCTTTCCGCTGCTCCCCTAATCTTAGCAAACACTATAGGAAATAGCCTTTCTAGTTAAAAATGTACCCACTTAACTCCAGGAAAAACAAGGCTGTAAAAATTCCTTTTTTTGTATACCTTGTTGTAATGAGCATAAATATCACTCATGAGATGAATTAAAAGAGATGAGTCTTAACATACATGGTATGTAAGCGTACTCTCACTCACTCCGACCTCGTCTCGATCCCCACCTAACGAGGGACCCCCCAGGCTCTACCGCTTCTTTGAGGGCTGGCCCCCGGCAAAGTGGTAAGACAGTTGTATCAGAAAGCTGATTTCGTTATCTCTTATAACAAAGCATAATGAAGATTTTCTGAAATCCAAACATGGAGTTAAAAGCAGAAAGGCTCCAAACCCTTCCTATTTCTCATATTTTTGTTCTTAATCTTACAGAGCTCTTTCACAAAATAATATCTTTCATGGTAAGGCAGCATTTATTTGAAGATCAGCAATTCCCTTCTTTTAAATACCACTTCATTTTCCACTCTTAACTTGAAGTAAAATTTAATAAAATGCTTTTCTATTGAGAGTAGTAGGTGCCACTAATTCCATTTTTATTGAAGGGAGTTTCTTTGTTTAGCTCTGCTTGTACCCTGGGATAGTTCTTATGTCTGATGTGAGGACCCCTACAGCTAGGATAGTTACTGAAAACAGTTCGATCCAGGGTACTTTCAAAATTCTTTTTTTTTTTCCTCATTTTTTGTATTATTTCCATTCTTTATCATGAATGCCTCCTGTTTACCAAGTCAATGCAATTTGTGGCAGATGAATAAATACAAAACAAAAATACTTAAAATTAAGACAGAAACAATTTTCTGTAATACTGCACTTTTTTTTTTTTTTACCAGATATTTTCAGGAAAACTTTAATATTGTTCTGATGGGAAAAGGCACTGTTAGGGAGGGAGATCCAAGATGGCGACTGAGTGAACCGTCTTTTCACAAACGCCCTGATTTGGATCCAAATTTACCATAAAAAGATCTTTTCAAAAAAAGGAAAAAAGTGAAATTTGAACCACAAACAAATAAAGAATATCAAGAAAGCAGAGCGGGGACAAGAAAAGACGCCATCGCGGAGCGATCCGCACTCCGCGCTCCGGGCGGACCCCCGCCGGCCCGGCTCTGCCGGGGCAGACAGCAGCCGGGCTCAGCGCCTAGGAGGTAGGCTGTGGAAGGGCAGGACCAGGAGCCTTGGGGGCCACCCAGACGCTGGGAACGGCGGGCCCCGGGACACAGCACCCCTGGCACCCTGCGCCGCACCCAGGCGGAGATCAGAACCGTGGGGCATACAGCGTGGGCACCCGCGGGTCTGGGATCTGTCCCGGTGCATCGCCTCAGCGCGGAACTGCGACCGCCCAGAGCCTGAAGTGGGACACAGCAGCCTGGCGGAGGCCTGGGCCTGAGGCGGGAGCACAGGGGCTGAGTCCAGGAGGGGCAGGATGAGTCAGCGGAGGCCGGCGGGCCGTGAAGTGGCGGCCCACCATCCCCCCTGCTAGCCCTTCCCAACCAACTACCTGCCACCCGGCCAGACTATCACCAGCCTGCGCCCCTCAGCAACCCTGGAAAGTCCAGCAGGCAGGTCAGCCTCCAGGGATGGAAAAGTGAGCCTGAAGCAGATTGGCCAGGAGCCCAGCCTCTTGACTAGGGGAAGAGAGGGAGTGCTTGAAGCCTGGGCGTGAACTTGGAGCGCCTGGGTGGAGACCGGGTGATTTGGGGGACCCAGCGTGTGGCTGCCAACACCCTAGCCGCCAGCGTCTCTCAACCATCCTCCTCTCAGCTACCCAAACCATCATTATCCGACTGCGCCCCCAGCTGTCCAGGAGGTGGAACAGGCCGAACAGCAGAGAACCGAGCCTGCACGCCAGCCCCTCCCACCAACTTCCTGCTAGCAACACAGAGCATCATTGTCCATCTGCGCCACCAGCCATCAAAACAGGAACAGGCCGAACTGCAGGGAGACGTAAGTCGAGCCACGTGCACCTCGAGTGCAGGGTGCGGGATTCACAAAACAAAGGATAGTCTCAGCCATTCGCCCTGCTAGAGCATAGACAGGGCTAGAAGGGTGGAGGAACCCAGTGCACACAGGGTCTCTGGAAAGGCCTAGTTCTTAGACTGCTAAAGCAAAAAGCAGAATCAGAGACGCAGCCAGACCCAGGGGAGAGTCCAGAGACATAAACTAGTAGTGGGCAACTCTCTGCCTGCACTGACAGAGCAAATTAAAATAAGTAAATAAATTAAAAACGCCAAAGACACACGTGAAAATTTAAGCTTGGTTTTAATGACTGTTATTTGTAGATTTGGGGGGTTTTGTTCTTTTTTTTGTTTTCACTTTTTTCATTTTTTGTTTTGTTTTGTTTTTTTTGGTTTTGGCCTTTGGCTTTGTTTAGTTACGTTTTTTTTTTCGTTCTCTTTTGGTGTTAAGTTTTCAATTTTGATCTGTCTAAACTCTGTTATTGCTTTGACTTGTATATGTTTATTTGGATGAATACTTGCTTTGTTATCTCTCGCTTAGGTCATTGAACCCCCTCCTTACCCCTTTTACAAGCCCCCCCCCCATATTCCTCTCTGCTATACTTTACCTCCTATCTTTTCTTTTCCTCTTTTTCCTGTCACATCAATATCTACCATCTCTAATCTTTACCCCCTTCTTTACCCTATCCCTGCACCTATCATGGCGACCTCTCACTCAAACTCTATCTCTGAATACACCCTGTCACCCCTAAACCTCAACTACACAGATTGGACAAGAAAACTTGCAAGAACAGCAAAGATATAAATCGATGAACAGGGAAACCATGGGAAGGAGAAACAACAAAGAAACAATGAGCCACCACAACCCCTCAATAACAGATCTCACCAATCCAGAATGGCAAAGACTACCAGAAGAACAATTCAGAGCTTTAATACTAGAAACAAGACAGAATTTTCAGAAAGAATGTAGGCAGAGCTTTAAAGAAATAAAGGAAGACATAAAGGAACAAATGAACAGAGAATTCGAAGACCTAAAGAGAAACCAAACAGAAGCATTGAAGGAAGTAAAAGATGAAATAATCGAAATGAAGGCATCTATGCAAACTATAAA
>PVLC010006012.1:0-72200 GCA_004027655.1 Graphiurus murinus
AGATCAATATATGGGATTACAATAAACTAAAGAGCTTCTGTGCAGCAAAGGAAACTATCAAGAACCTCAACAGAGAACCCACAGAGTGGGAGAAAATCTTTGCCAGCTACTCATCTGACAGAGGACTCATATCTAGAATATACAAAGAACTCAAGAAACTCATAGCTAAGAAAACAAATAACACAATCAAGAAATGGGACAAGGCACCTACATTCTAACATACTAAATATCTATTAATATTTTTAAGGATAAGAGAGAAGGTAAGATTTCCTTCTCTTTTTTTATGTGGACAAAATCTTTCGGGATGATGAATATTATGATATTAGTCATGATGGCTGCACACTTCTGTAAAAAACATTGAATTGTATACTTAAAAAAGGTGAGTCTTACATCATGTTAATTATATATCTTTTTTTTTTTTTTTTTTTTTTTTTTGCAGTACTGGGGATTGAACTCAGGGGCATTCTACCTCCGAGCTATACCCCCAGCGCTATTTTTTATTCTTTATTTTGAAACCGAGTCTCACTAAGTTGCGGAGTGCTTCACTAGGTAGCTGAGGCTGGCCGCAAACCCAGATCCTCCGGTCTCAGCCTCCGAAATGCTGGGATTACAAGTGTGCGCCACCACGCCTGGCTCCTTAATTATATATCTTGATAAAGCTGATTTTGAGAGAGAGAGAGAGAGATTGACATATAGGCAGACTGACTGACTGACTTAGGAGTTCCCTACACAACTTTCTCTTCATGGATGGTTTAAGCATTTCCCAACCACCACTATAGGAACTTATATTTCCTCTGAATTTCATCACACTATTAGATGCTGAAGTTTATGAAACTATCCTTCAAACAGTGAAGGTGCACCGGGCATTTATCTAACAGATTTTTTTTTAGGAAGCAATATTGTCTAATGGTTAAGAAATCAAGTTGATGCCAGGCGTGGTGGCACACGCTTAATCCCAGCATTCGGGAGGCTGAGACCAGAGGATCCGGGTTCGAGGCCAACCTCAGCTACCTAGTGAGGCACTCCACAACTTAGTGAGACCCAGTTTCAAAATAAAGAATAAAAAATAGGGCTAGGGGTATAGTTCGGAGGTAGAATGCCCCTGAGTTCAATCCCTAGTACCGCAAAAACAAAAAAAAAAAGAAATCAAGTTGAAGAATAAATACATTGTATGTTTATATTGACTCTACCATTTCCTGGTTGTATAACTTGTGATAAGTCACTTAAATTCACACATATATGCACAAAAATTATGAGCTGAATATACTTAGTATTTACATGTCACAGACAAAGAGATAGACTTAATCAAGATCACATAGTAAGTGTCTGAAATGTTGGTAGTGGGAAGAAATAAAATATAGTGGGTAAGAAAGAGTTCTCCTAAGTGAAATAAACTTCAGATCTTAAAATCTGGGCTTTATAAACTACTTTGTGGTTTCTGGGAAGTTACTTAATATGTTTAGTTTTACTTTCTTCATCAATAAGATGGTGTTTCTGGTATCCCTTGCTATATGACAAGCCTTCCCAAAACTTTGAGGTTTAAAATTTATGATTACTGTATCTCCTGGTCTGTAGGTTGTCTGGGCACAGGTAGGCAGTTCACAGTTGGGTGTCTCTCATCCAACTATAGGCAGATGTTGGATGGGACTGCAGTCAGCTGAAGGATCCACTGGGCTGGACATCCAAGATGAATTTACACGTGGCTGTGGGCAGGCAGCTCAGCAAGGTCAGTCAACAGTGGCTTCTCCATATAGCTTGAGTCCTTGCAGCATGGAGGCTGGGTTCAAAGAAGCAGCTTCCTCAGAAAAAGCACTCCAAGAGGTCTACACTTGAGTGACAAGGTTTCTTATGAACCAGCTTTGGGAATCCCTGGATGCCTTTCATTGCCCAAGAAGTTCACTCAGGGCAGTTCAAATTTAGTCAGGCAATGTGATCCAGTATCTTGATGTAAAGATCAACATGAATATGCAAATAAGACTTTGACAATTAGTGACTATAGTTGGTCCCTTCTCTGGGCCCTATGATATTCTTCTCACATATCAAATGACTCATGTTCCTCCTAAAGGCCTAAACACTCATTTCATTTTGGAACTGACTTACAGCCCAGGATCTTGCAGCTAAATCAGCCCAGGCACAGACAAGGATCCTCAGATGAGATTCCATGAGTATAAAACCTGGAGGAAAGTTCCTGTCAATCTGACAACCAATGAGCCATAAAGACATCATTGGTCATCTGTCCTTCACACACCTAAGCCACAATAGTGAAACAAGCTTAGAATGACAGCAAAAGAGACTCTCATTAAAGAAAAAAAAAAAAAAAAAGTACCAAAGCATAGAGCTGCCACCATCCCCCAAGCAGTTACAAACAGCCTTCATGTTTGATCTAGATGACCACTTGCATGCTGATGCAGCACCGGAAGGTTATCTTTATCACAAAGTAATTGTTTTCCTCTCTAGCTTTTCCACAAAATGGTGATAGCTTTAAGAAGAAGGCTTCTGTCTTTTCATAATCATTTACTTATTGCTTAGCACTTAATAAAAACTTAATCTGCAATTGTAGAGTAAAATAATACCAGAATTATGGAACTGTGTTCCCTCTGCTAATGTGATCTGGTTTTATTCACTTAATTTCTTCATGGTTACATTTCCTCATCTAAAAAATGAGTTCATATTAGACTTCAGGATTTGGACTAGCTTCACAATTCTGTTTCTGCTTTCACATTTTGTGAACTCTAGCACCAGCACCAGCACTAGCACCAACACATTATTCCTATCAGGTGCCACAACTAGTCAGCATGTATTTCATAGAGCTCTACTTCCTGATGAACTGATTGACAGAAATAAGAGTGCTTTCAACAACATTTTCACAAAGGAATGGGAAATGAGGCTCAGGTGCACAGCTCCATCAGGCAAAGCAACAGAGGAACAGCTGAAGACAATCAAAACCAAACATCATTGCATTGGTCGTCAGAATTGCTCCAAATTCATCCTAGGGTCAGAGGACATGTCTGAGAAACACGCTCCAGATCCCTCACAATATACACATCAGTAATGGGAGCAATTTAGGTTTATATCCAATATTATCAAAATGTTCTCAAGTTTCCAAAATTTCTGTTCTTGGTTGTATTATGATAGACTGGTACTGGGGATTGAACCTTGGGTATTCTTCCTCTGAGCTATAACCCAAGCTCTCTTCATTTTTCATATTGAAACAGGGTCTCACTAAATTGCTAAAGCTGTCCTCAAATCTACAATCCTTCTGTCTCAACCTCCCAAGTACTGTGATTACAAGTGTGCATCACTGTGCCCAGCTCTCAAATATTTTTTAAAAAGTGATTTATGGTTTTTTTTTTAATAACTGTTTTACTTTTTTTCGTGGGAAGATAAGTTCCTATAATAAGATTTGTTGGTCTCTCCTTGCCCATTCCCTTTGAATAGAGTATAATTCTTACAAATTCAGGGCCTCTGTTGATTCAGCATTCTTTCATGCTATCAGATTCTAAGTTGACTGTAATTCATTCTCTATTTTTATTTATTAGGGTTTAAATTAAGCATCCCTTCACAGAAAAAGCCTTGCTCCTCTTGTGTCTCAATCAGTCATGTTTTCCTGGTTTATGACTTCCCTAAATTATTGTGGAGACAGACCTTGGGAGCAGGATGAGTATGCTTAACACATCCCAAATTACATGCTCTACTTCATCTTCTCTTTCATCTTCTCTGAGTTTATACTAGAAAGTGCAGTTTAAAATTTCTAGGATCTAATACAGAGAAAGAGCAATAATATACATTTATTGAGCACTTACTATATGGCAACCATTTCTCTAAGTGTTTTTTATGTATTACTTCCTTTACTTTTTCACAAGTTTTGAGTTAAGTAATATTACCATTCCAGGAATAATATAAAAACAAGATATATATGACTTTAATTCAGGTGACACACAACCTATGTTTATGGATTGAGTTTAATTTTCCCTATTTGATCTCAAAGATCATGAATCTAATTATTACACAGATTCCTGTCTAAACTTATTAACACATTTGACTAACTGATACAATTTCTAACTATTGTAGAAGAGAGCCATTCCATAAGAATTGCATTGCTGATAAATGGGATATGTACCTTGTACTATAAAAAAAAGCATGGTTTTGAAATAGTCCTATTATCTAATATTTTAACCATCTTCACTTGTTCTAAAATTTCTGTCAATCCTTGGCTAATAGGTTCTATGTTCTAATTGAAAATATAGAAAAAGTCCATTTTATCAGCTACCACATATTAAGGTCTAACCTCTACCACTCTATTTATATACATCACATGGTTGCAAGGGATGAAGCCATGGACAGTATGTAGCCTGGTCTAGCGTGTTGGACCACTGTTACTTCAGTCATACCTCTATCCCCAGATGTGAAAGCAAACAATAAGAAGAAATCCATCTCTTCTAAGTCAATCATTTCATGTGATGCTTTGAAAATTATATTTGTTGCTATTTAGACAAGCCACAATCTCCTATTTCTTATGACCAGAATCTCTCTTGATAGCTTTGACATGAAAAATTCTAGAAAGAGATACACTCATTAGTTATTGTTCAATCAGACTGCCATGGTTTTTAAGGCAGTAGAAGGTGCTAGCCATAAAGGATATTGATACTTATCAGGGGTAAAAATCTGAAACACTAGAAACAGAGGCAGAGTGTGTGTTGGGTAGCCAGGCTCTTCTTTGTATTCTATTTGGTTTGCATTATTCCTTGATCAATTTCTAGTAAAACCTAGAATTTTCTTGGCAAAAGGGCTGCAAGTTAGAAGCAATCTGATTGAAGAAAACAGAGGTTTTAAGAGACATGAACAATGCTTTATGGGGAATAAACTACATTTTGTCAACATAGGAGCTGGGGATTGCTAGTAAGGTCACAGATGGGAAGGCAGAAGGGAGGCTGCTGATGAGAAGCAGAAGTCACTGGTGTTGAAGTGCATGTGTCTGTAGCAGGATGATGCATAAGGGCCCAGGGAGAGCATCTGAAGAAGAGAACAGGAATAACTCAACACCCCCACAACTGCTCTCTCAACCTCTAAATCCTTTCTTCTCCCCGGGACTCCGTGCTCGTCATGAAGCATCAGCCATACATATTCATTTGAGTCAGGTCCCGTGATCTCTTATGTATTATTTTCCTATGGCTGCTATACCACACACTTAGTGGCATCAAACAATAGAAATGTATTATCACATAGGTTTGGAGGCCAAACATCTGAAATCAAGACTACAGGCAGGGTGTGCTCCCTGCAGTGGCTCTGAGGCATTTGGTCCTTCCTTTCCCCCTTCTGGGGATAGTTGAGTTCCTGGACTTGTGGCTACATCACTCCAGTCTCTGCCTACATGTCCATGTCACCTTCATTTCTTCCGTTTTGTCTCAAATCCATTTCTGTATTTCTCTTATATAAACACTTGTCACTGGATTCAGGGTTTACCTACTAATCTAGGATGATTTTATCTCTAGATTCTAAACTCCATCACATCTGCAAAGACTTTTTTCCCCCAAATAAGGTAATATTAAAATGTACTGAGGATTTGATATGAACATATATTTTGGGAGTCTATCATGCAACTCTTTACAACTTGATTGAATATTCATCCCAAATACAGTCTTTGAAGAAGTGAGACCATCTCTTTCCCAGGTAATGATTCTCTTTCATTCAAAGAAGTTTGATCTTGGTCTTCCCTTAATGTGGGACCCAAGAGGGAGGTATAAAGAGGGAGCTAAAAAGAGGAGTTTAGGTATGCTTCACAAAGATCATCTTTTCTCCAGCTAACCCCAAATAAAATCCTGGCTCTGTGAAAAATATTCTAACAGTATATATTTTTCTTTGTGGTACAGGGGATTGAACCCAGAGACATTTTAATTCTGAGCTACACTTCCAGCCCTTTTTACTTTTTATTTTTAAATAAGGTATTGATAGGTTGATGAGAGTCTTATTAGGTTGCTGGGGCTGTCTTCAAACATGTGATTCCCCCTGTCTCAGCCTCCCAAGTGCCATAATTACAGGTGTGTACCACCATGCATGGCTAGGATACAAACTTAAAATAATAATACTTAACAGAACATAAACATATGAAATAAAGTTTCCATCACCAAGAAAACTTTTCTTAGGACAAGCTGCATGTTTAGAGCAAGTTTTCATTTCTCAAGGGTCTATCTCTTTCTCAGGCTACAAGGGATCTACTGAGTACCTATAATACTCGTGAATACTCTCAAGTCTCAGCAACCTAAAAGAAAAAAATGTCTAGTCTGTCTTGATATGGTTGGAGTTTGGAAAGTTCCCCCAAAGATCCATGTGTTGAAAGCATGCCCCATACAAAAATATTCAGAAGTGACATAATTGACTTAGAGCTCTACTGTCATCAGTGGATAAGTCCACTGAAGGACTGACAATTTTAGTGGATTTACTGGGTGGCAAATTTAGGCAGGTGGGTGTGGCTGGATGAAGTAGGTCACTGGAGGTGTCATCTTGGGTACTATATCTGTCCTTGGTCACTTCCAGTTGTCCTCTCTGTTTCTCTGTTGCCATGAAATGAGATGCTATCTTCTGCCACATGCCATGCCACCATGATGTATGAATCTCACCCAACTATGGACTGTTCCTCTGAAACTGTGAGCCTCCCAAAAGCTTTCTTCCTCTACATTGTTCATGTCCCATATTTTGGTTCTTGCAATTGGAAAGCAGATTAAAACGACACCCGGGACCTGGAGCAAATTATGCTCTGGAACATCTGGCACAATGTGATATTACAACATTTCTGTCTATCTTTTTGCAATCAGCAGACTATATTATCACAAGGGGTATTAATAGCTTAGTCAATTTCCTAATAATGTAATAGGAGAACTAATTTTTGGTAACAACCTGGAGTCACTTCTGTGTTCCTTTATAACATACTACTAATTTACTTTCATAAAGTGCATATAGCTAAGGACTTCAGAAGCAGTTACAAAGGTCAATTACAATTAGATTCCAAAGCTGACTTTTTTTTTTTAAATAAAAGAATAAATAATGAAATCGACTTTCTGAAAGTTAGCATGTTTCTTGATAAATTTATAGTAGATAAATGGACTTGAGAACTCAGATTTCTCAGATTTTTAACTCTTGTAATCTACATCATACCCTGGAAGAAGCGCGGAAAAATAATAAAACAATAAATCAGTAGCAAGATAAAGACATCTGAGCACTTCTAAATGTCTTGCACCTTGTCTTTTTCTTTACCCACATCTGTATACACTGAAGCAAATAATTGGCAATAGAAAAAGTTAGCACATGGAAGGGTTTAGCTCCCACCTTAGCTGTGTGGTGTTTTTAAATCTTCACATGCCTTTCATCTCAATTCAGGATTAACACAATCACAAAGTGTCTTCTTTATTTCACTTTCGTTCCAAAATCTTTATCTGTATGCCTCTTTAAAGACAAAGCTATCTTACAAAAATACTTTGCTTCACTGAGGGAAGTACTACAGTGATACTGATGTGGAAATTTCTATCCTTAACACTAAAAGATTAAAAACTGCAAAGACAACAACAAAGAGTTCTCTCTTTGTCTCTCTCTGGCTCTCTCTCTCTTTCCCCCCCCCCCCCCTTTCTCCCTCTGTTTTCCCCTCTTCTCACCCTCTGTGGTTCCCCAGTCCCCTGGCTCTCTGTTCCTTCTTCCAAATGAGAACCCAGTTGTCAGCATTGTGCTGCAATGGAGAGGTGTCAAGGACATTCTGTTAGGTGATGAACAAGACCATTGATCATTGTTTTTCTTTACTGTTTACAGAGAATCTCTGAGCAAGAGAAGTGCCTTTGCCGTGCAGAAAGAGAATACTGCAAGGTTTATTTATTGCCTTTTTTTGAACAATGCATTAAGCTTATTAAGTTCTGAATATTCTGCAGGTTAAAATAGCTCTCATATTTTAATTATTGTTGCCCCTGTGAAAGAGTACATGTATTTATTTCCAAAACATATATTGAAAGTCTCCATACTATAAATAGAGGAAAGACAAAATTTCTCCCATAGCTCTCTATTGAAGCAACACAAGTGACAAAACAAAACACTCAAGCATAACAATTTTAGTCTGATAACTACGCACATTGTAGACAAAAAGAACAAAAGTAAAGAACACTCAAATTACCATTTGCGAAATAGCCATGGATTTTTAGCATACAGCATGAACCATGGAACCAACACAAATTGTTCTTTAAAAGCATTGAATAAGCTTTTAAAGTTATAGATCTGCAACACAAACAAATTTAAACCGAAGAAATCTTCCTGTTGCCATGACAATATGATGCACTAGCTCCCTGTCAGGATGAATCCTGGGCTTCAGAAATAAGATCACACAGTTGCACATTAGGGCTTCCTGATAACAATGTGCTGCCTTTAAATCTTATGAATTTGTTAGTTAGATGTTTGATTTTAGTCTTAAAATGAATGTATTATAGGCAAATGACCTAACACAAATAAAGATTTAAATACATTTCCTTCAAAATGTGTATTTATATGATGCTGATAATAACAGTGAACTCACCAATAAGATCTTTAAGATAGATAATGTCTATTGTTTAAAAATAAGATGTATTGTTTGTCAGAATCACTAATTTTTAAGTTTTACATGTTAAAGAAATTAATTTACTAATCTAACACCTCAGAAAATTTCATTGTGATATATTATTCATTACACTTAATGTCTACAAATATGTTTTAAAACAAACAAACAAACAAACAGAAAAAAAAAAAAAACCCAGAGAGAGAGAGAGAATGAGAACAGGCCCTGGCTTGTCACAAACAGCATGAGTTAAGAAGAATCTCTTTGAAGCACAAAACAAAGAGGTAAGAGATTTCTTTCTGTGGAGGCAGATGGCAGCTTATTATCACCAGCCATTCCTTTCCTGCTCATCTCTCAAAATTTCTTCTCCCTTCTCTTCTTATTATTTTGGAGGGGATAATAAGAGAAAAGCTAAACTGAGTTACAATTAAGTCATTCTCTCAGCAACATTTAACAAGTTTGTTTGTTTGTTTGTTTGTTTGTTTAACAGATAAAGACCAGAGAAGAATAAGTTCAGCCTAGGAGGAAGGCCAAAAAAAAAAAAAAGAATAGCTCTAATAGAAGTTCAAAGGCTGTAGTCTTGGAATAGAAAGAATTCCTGAAAATCACAGAGGAGTTTAGGCCTTGAGCAGCCTCACAGCCCAGGTAAGACTCCAGAGAGGAGATCATAATTGAGGGGAGCAGACTATTTCAAGGAAAGGACTTGTACAAAGGCACAGAGTTTTGGAGTTCAAGCTCTATTTTGGGCAATCCCACCAGGCCTGCATGCCTCCTGAGAGGTGCATATGGGAAAACAGCATGAAGTCAGCTCGCTATGATTTGGAGTTTGTACTTTGTTCTGAAGTACCGGAAGCCATCAAAAAGAAAAAAAAAAATTACAAGCCAGGAGAAAACAAAATCTGAAAAGTACTTTAGAAGGATGGCTCCAACAGAATGATGGAGGAGGCGTGGGTTGCAGCGAGACTGAAGACAGGAAAACTAAGAAGCAACTATAGACAGTCTAAGTGAGAGACACTTGAGCAAAGACTCTCTAAAGGAATTAAAGACGAAGTAATCTTTCTGGCATGAGTGATTGGTTGAGCATTGTTACAGTGGTTCACAATAAGAAATATGATTCATGTGACAGGCATGGCAAGACAATAGTATTACAGGAAAATTCCAACCACCAAGATAATGAAGAGTGAAGAGAAAAGCTCAAAGACCAAATGATGGTAATGGGTACACTGAAAAGATACATAGAAGGAGAGACTACAATAAAGGAGAAACAAAAGGAATAACCAGAAATTAGAAGCCTTTCTCTCAACAAAAGTGTTTCAAGAATAAAGAAGTCTGTCATATTAAATGCATTTAAATGATGGTTTTAGTGTGATAAAGACACCAATTATTTTGGAAAAAATATGTATTTAGTATCGAAGCTTATTGAAAAATGTATACGCATTTGATATCCAGCACAATTAGTGTTCTAGATTAGGTAACATCAGCCCCCTTTCTACTTTACAGAAGAGACCACTGAGGGTCAGCAAGGTTAGATAACTACTCATATTTACATAGCTGGTAACCCAGGACTGCTGATTTCATTTTTTCCAGATATTTAATTATATTTTATTCGTTATACCTTACATGGAAGCTTATCTTGTTAAAATGTAGGAAATTATTTCATTAATTAAAATCATTCTATCTATTCTCAAGTATATAAGTGGTTTAAATAACTAAATAAGTAATATTTAGGAATAACTGTCCCGGAAATAACTACACATCTGTTTTTTACTCTGAATTTGTGGAACTGAGATGTGATAGTTCCACAAATTCAGAGTAAAAAAAAAATAGAAAAAAGGAAGAATATCATAATCATTTCATGTAGATGTTTTTACTCAAGTCAGAAAGTAAATATAATTTTACTTCTATGTGAATACTGCCAGCCTCAATATAGTAATTACTATATTGAGACATTACCTGGTGCAGATATACAAGCAGGATACTAAGTTTTAGATCACTAAGTAATGTGGCAGTCTCTTAACTGAGCCAAAGAAAATAATCAACAGAAAAAATACAATTATTCCAAATGTTTCCTTACAACCATTTAAAAATAATGCATATGAATGTTCCGCATAGATGTGTAAAAGGTAAATGGCACCATGTTTAGGAATTCGGTTTCACCCTACAAAGGTGATATAAAAAGATAAGGGAAAAGATCAGATTAAGAACTGAAACTAAGGCTGGGGGTATAGCTCAGTGGTAGATCACACTGACAAGAACCTGGGTTCAATTCCCAGCACCCTCTGCTGCCCTTCAAAGAGGGGGGGGGGGGACTGAAACAAAGGCACAGTTATTTGTATGAACATCTCTTAGAAACAGAAAAGATCCTTCAGGAGCCACCTAGAAGTCAGCAAGTATCATACAATCCACTTTCATTTCAGTCTAATCACTAAGGATACTTCATATTAGTACTTTGCAATAACAAAAATAATTACTTTTGGAGTTTAGTATTTTGTGTTCTTTATGATTTACTATTTTTTATTTTAGTCTAAACAACTTATTTGTGATAGGTAAGTAGATATCATTTCTATCATTTAGAGCTGAAGAAACAGTGGTTCAGGGAAATTAATATTTGCCCTCTCATTAGGAGAAGGCAGAAAGACAGAATGTGAATTCATGTGTTCTGATTCTAACTCTTGTTTATGAGATCACTGTATCATACTGTACTCCACTCCACAGTCTTCTGCATTAACACCCCCATGATAAGGCCCCATGAAATAATCTTTTGCTAGAAAGAAGAAACCAAAGATGAGGTGGCAATTGTTTCATAGTGATTGTATTCATAGTAATTTCATTTGAAATTACTAATCTGATACATGGACAGCCCATTCCTTTTTCTTTTCTAAACATAAAAGTATGTTCACAAATAGCCAAGGATGTGTTTTATGTTGTTTTAAGCCCACTAGTATGTTACTACAGGACTTGGAGACTTTGCATTTTAATTATATGCAGTGATTTCATAACTCAGTCTCATGGCAAATCATTATGATAAACACTTCAAAAGAAGCCTCATCTCTTTATGCATAATGCACGTATCAAATACAATGACCTTTCCCATATTTGCACATTAGTTGTTTTATTTTAGAAAAGATAATGAATTCCTTTGCTTCTCCACTTATTCTTTGTTTTTGTGAAATATTAATCATCTGGTATTCAGAGTTCTTTTTATAAGTCAAATTTTAAAGTGTCTTTGCTATAACAAAAATATAAACATAGAAGTCTCAGATAATAATTACGGATTCCCTAAGCTACTTAACAGTATTTCAAGTAGGCCAGTTAAAACATGCCTGCAAACAGAAAAAAAAATCACTAAAGCTTTATCCCTAGGATAGTCTAAGGAGAAAGCAGATCTGAAAAGTGTTGTTGAAGTCATATGGACTTGTACACAGAGTCATTAGTATTTGACTTCCAGGGCAATCCAAGCCTTCACATTTTTTTTATTAATTTAGGTTTGCAATGTATTTTGAGATATGCATGTGTATGTGTTTCTTCTATTTTTGAGATGTATATGTGACACATGCTTCTGATAGTAATTTTGTGGGATTGATAAGACTGGAATTTCAACATACATATATTGCTCAGAAAGAGGTTACTGGTGCACACATTGTCATTATTATAGTTATGTAATTATAATTATTATTCTTCATTTTTGTTCAAAAAATTTTAAGTACCTAATATATGCGTGCCATTATTTTAGGAGCGAGAAATTCAAGGAAGACCATAATTTTACTAACATAAATATGAGGAAGACCATCTCTCTAGGAAGTAACACCATGAATATTTACTAGCAATTCATTGTCATTATCAAAAATTACTTTACATAACAGTTGATTTTGAGAGAACTGAATTTACTTGGAAAAACAACTGTTTTACAAAAAATTTAAATGTTTCCTCCTGAATATTTAGAAATTGGGGGTAAGAGCTGGCTTCTGCAAATTTCCAACCTACTTCTGTTAGAAATTATATCTTTGATTAACAGTTTGGTGGGACTATTAATCTCTAAAGCTCTGTATGAGAAGATGAATTTCTGGACATGCCCCTAAATACAACACTACAGGCACTTCTAAGAACCTAGAAGAGATAGACTACAGAAAAAAAGAAAAGGAAAGGAAAATGGATGAATTACTTGAGGAAGAAATATGGAGCCAGAGAGAGTAAGACTGTAGGAAGGATCACAAGAAGAGCATGTGATGAAAGAGGTAACTCAAGTTACTGGAAAGTAAAGAGATAATCAACTGACAACCTTGGCAATGGCTCAAGCCCACCGTTGTCACATCACTGGTTATAGGAATTTTTGAGAAGCAATGTCTCAACTTTGCTCATGCTACATTATTTATATTTGAAATAAAATATTTGCATATTTATTGTTCCCAATACAGTTACTCCTAGATCATGCTCAAAATTTTAATAATAATTAATATTTTCTAAGTACTTAGTAGGCTCAGTCAATAAGCTAAATGTATTTTATATAAATGTATTTTATTCACACAAAAGAATGCATATGTATATATACATACATATACCTACATATACCTATACACATATATATTATCATGTACGTATATATTTAATTAATATGTATATATTCTTTTCTGTGTGTGTATTTCTGTGGTATTGGGGATTGAATCTAGGTGTACTCTACCTCTGAGCTATACTCCTAGCCCTTTTTTGTTTTTGAAATAGGGTCTTGCTAAGTTGCTGAGGGTCTAACTAAGTTGCTGAGACTGGCCTTGAACCTGTGATCCTCCTATCTTAGCTTCCCAAGTATTGGGATTATAAGCATGCGCCACCATTCCCAGAAATATTTATACTTAATATTCAAAATTCCATGAGATATATACTGTTATCATGCTAGTTTATTAAGAAATTATAAAACACAGGAGTTAAATCATCGTACTGTTTTCCATGTTCCCTTCTTCTGTCCCCAAAAAAGCTTGACATTAGTGTCAATGTATAAAGGTAAGATACAGTTTGCTGGGTAATTTTGAATAAGGATTTTATGCCTTCAAGTCTTAATACTCTATCTACAAAATATCTATAACAAAATGGAGTATATCATGGTACACCAAAAGGATTAAATAATTTTGCCTGGGGATATAATGTTCACTGGTAGAATTATTGCTTAGCATGTGCAAGGTCCTGAGTTCAATCCCCACCACTGCAAACAATGAAAATGATAATTATTCATATAAAATCATTTTATCTATAGCTAGAATAAAATCAATATTTAATGAAGATAATTGTTATTACTATCATCGTCTATTTTACACGGCTGATCAGATAGCAATGTTAAGTACCTAGATTGAAAGAGTTCCACTAATAGTTAACTGGCCAATATTTCATAGTACATCAGAATTGATACTGGTTTAAAAATTAAAATCCTTGCTTTTCGTAAGTGATCATTAATAGGCTGCTTTAACAGCACCTAGAACATTAGCCCAGTACAAATAGAATTGCGTTTAATGTAATTAGACAGACATATGTAATACTAGTAATCTTTGACATTACTTTCTATGCCAGAGGGTGTCTCTATATTGCTATACGTGCCCCTCAGTTCCATAAAGGGTTAAAAGTGTCATACCAATGTCATAGCTCCTGCTGCAGTATACAGGGTTCACATATGATGTTGTAACCATAATGTATACATATTACATATTAGAGATATGTATATATCTAATTCCTATCATGAATGAATAAAGGCTAAAATAACATTTTGGAAACAACTGGTTTTGTCCTTGTAAATTCCCTCTTTGCCATCTGCTCAGCTCTGCTCTTCTACTACTCTTCACGCCATTGGGCTGCTCAGTGCCTGGTGAGACATGGGAAAGGAAGGCACAAAAGGAGCCATGGAGTTGATCTGTAAAAACCTTGTAGCCCTGTTAGAAAAAGGGAGAGTATTTTAAGGATAAACAAAATGTTTGAGAGAGGAAGGTTGAAGAGAATAAGGATATCTCAATACGAGGAGTAACAAACAGAAATAGAGAGTGCCAGACCAACTGGCATGGCCATGTCTGTCCAAGGGAATAAAACATGCTTTTTACCAGAAACAATGGCAACCAGACTTAATGATAACCTATTTAGTGAATGACCGCGCACTAAAGCAACATGCAGGACCATGTACCCTCTCTCTGCAGGGACTGCATGTAAGCTGTCAGAATTTAAGCACAATTTGAGTGAGGGGCGTAGGGTGCAAATTGTTATTGCATTTCTGTCATGTGAATAGAATGAAGGCTCAGAGTGAAAATTAAATTTATATATATATATATATATATATATATATATATATATATATATATACATATATAGAGATACTTCATAGTGAAAATTAAATTTTACATATATATGTAAAAATAAATTATATGTATTACATATAAAATATATATAGTTATTTTCTTGCACATGAGAATTAATACCCCAGGAATATCTGTATAAGTATATAATATGTGTGTATCATATACAGATATATATATCAATATGGCCATAAAATTGTGCATTTAATTTCTGGTAAACTATACATAGAAAATATTACCTACATTGTCCCCCAAGGAATCTATACATGTCCCAAAGCCTATCTTATTTATCTTGATATTAGTAGAGTCTGGCAAAGTTCATAGGAAGTACTTATCTATTAAACCACTTAGTAGTCACTTACTGTGCATGACTAAGAAAGTAACATCATCAGGAGGTATGTTTTGAACGACATTAATTTGGAAGCATGAGTAAGATAGCTTAGGTAGTTCATCTAGGAGACTATTAAAATACCAAGGGAAAAAGCAAGAGGTTGTGAACAGGCTGGTGGCCCTGGGAACAGAAAGGAGGGCATGAATATCACCAGGTGTGAATTGATAGAGCTGGGCAACAGTTTTCTATTTTAGAACTAGAGCTCTTGTGGGGTTGAGCCTGAAATAGTTTCTATCCCTTTGTCAAGTACTTGAGAATATAAAGTAAAGATTAGCTATCGGTGATAATAAGGAACCAGCTGAAACAGCTTTTTAGAAAGTATAGTATTCAGTAGGGTGTGGTGGTGCAAGCTTGTAATCCCAGTACTTGGAAGGCTGAGATAGGGGGATTGCAGGTTTGCTGCCCATCCTCAGCAACTTAGTGAGGCCCTCTGCAACTTAGTGAGACCTTGTTTCAAAATAAAAGAATAAAATCAGGCTGTGGGTAGAGCTCAGAGGTAGGACACCCCTGGGTTCCATCCCTAGTACCAAAAAAAAAAAAAAAATTCAATATTCAAGTAGGTCATCCATTTAAATCAATGGCATTTAAATATATTTAAATATTCTGTCTAGTCAAAACACAACCATTAAGACTTTGCAAATACCCTTTTGATATTCAAAGCCACATTATTAACATGGTTCTAAGTATTCATGAAAACAACAATAGTAAGATCAATTATCATCTATTTTCAATGAAGAATCACATTAACAAATGCATATGTGATGCAACTTGCATATGAAAAAATATTCTTTAGAATACATATATATGTATATATATTCTTTTTCACTGCAAGCTGGAATTCAAATTGTTGCCAATTCCACACTTAAAGAAATAGGTTAGTAAGTACTGCAATGCCTGAGGTCCTTATTATAGTTGAGCTTCAGGAAATAGAATCTATCTTAGAGTAAAAATAAAAAGAAGAGATTCGTGTCTCCACAGACAGATCATGGTGAAAAGTGAAAATGTATCATTATGGGGCATAAAAAAATTCACAGTATACCCTGTAAATTAAAAAAAAAGTATACAAATATCCTTAGCATTAGAATTTTAACTAAAGGAAAAAGAGAAAAACAATCTCAAAATACCTTAAAAAATACATATAAAATCTTATAGCATTACGTTTGTCATTTCACTTTCTATTTTATAGTGCAGAGCATATTTTAGATGGAATCAGTACAGAACCACAGCTTGTGGCTCTTTTATGAGGTCCTTTCAAATTTCAGATTTGATTTTTAGTTTTTTAATAATATAAATTATGAAAGAAACCAGTCTCTATTATACAGAACTTGTTTAGAAGGTAGATTTGTATAATACAGCTTAATACCATCTCAATATTTATAACTATGTAATAATAGGGTAAAAATTGTTTTTGTTATTTTGGTGTTTCTAATTAAAACATCACAAAATTCCAATGCTGCACATCAAATAGTATTAGTCACAAACAACCAGAAGCAGTTAAACTCAGACTGAAAGGAGGGCATAAAGAAAAATTTGAAGTTACAAAAATACTGGTTCAATAATAACTGAAATTAAATGATAAAAATAAACCACAGTGTTATTTTTAGAAGCCTGAGAGACTCAGAAAACTGGCTTGGCATTAAAGGAGACCAGCAAAAAACTTCCAATGACAAAAAAGATTATGAATGAAAAAATGTTACTAAATAAGAGACAAAATTTCTGCTAAGGAGAAAGGAGAAACCAGAAACCCACCCTGTGCTCCTTACTGGGTCCCTTTCCCAGTCTTATCTGCCACAAGTCTCAGTGACCGTTCAGCCATCTTGCTCTATTTTTTTTTTTTTTATTGATTGGTGCATTGTAATCATACATCTTTGTTAGGTACAAGCTAATAAAGGCATATATGCACATATTTCTCATTTAACCTCTTCCCCAATTCCCACTCCACTCACTTGCCCTCCCTCCTTCTCAAGACCAGTTTAGTCTTTTGACTTTGATATATTTGTGAAAGTACATCATGTGCATTAGGGTGCCCCCCGACCCCCGTCCATCACCTTCAGTTAAGTCAACTTCTTTGCTTATCTAGGGTTTCTCCTTTTTCATCTGGAGTTCCTCTTATGCCCCATCTTCTCCCTAGCATCCACATATTAGGGAGAACATATACTTTTTTATTCTTTGTGACTGACTAATCTCACTTAACAATGTTTTCCAGTTGCATCCATTTCCCTGCAAATAACATGATTTTGTTCTTCTTTATGGCTGAGTGAAATTCCATTATGTACATATCCCATAGTTTTGTAATCCGTTCATCTGTGGATGGACATCTTGGCTGTTTCCATAGCTTGACAATTGTAAGTTGTGCAGCTATAAACATAGATACACATGTGTCGGTCTGATAGTTTGGTTTCCATTCTTTTGGGTAGATACCCAGAAGTGATATTGTTGGATCATATGGTAGCTTTCTTGTATACTTTTCTCAAAATTCCCTTCTTTATTGTTGTGTATTGCTTTTGTTTTTGTTTTGGGTATTGGAGATAGAACTCAGGGGTGTTCTACCTCTGAGCTCTTCCTCTAGCCATTTTTATTTTTTATTTTTAAACCAGAAACTCGCTAAGTTGCTGAAGGTCTCACAAAATTGTTGAGGCTGGAACCTCCAATCCTTCTGTCTCAGCCTCTCATGTACTGTGATTACAGGTCTGTGCCACCACACTTGGTCAAAACCCAGTCTTGGGTCTTCATTCTTGACAAATTTCATAATTATTTTATGATTGCATTATTGAATTATTTCTAGTTTGGAGAAGAATGGTCAGGCCTGGGAGGAAAACATAAAGAAGTCAAATGCCTTTCCATGCTTACAGGCAATCCTGAGGAAAATGGTCATGTCTTCTGCTAAGGGCAGTGGCCAAGAAAAGTGGTGTCTGGGAATATAGACCTCTCTGTCTTCCCACTTACCTAGAGGTGACTGTACCTAAAAGGCTCCTTCCTTTTCTGACCTACAGGGTGTCTCTAGGCACTTCCTGTGGAACAGGAATAGATCCAAAGTCCGTGAGCTGCTGTATTTTGCAAGAATAGCCTTCTCTGTGTAGTTTTCCACAGACTGTCATCCCTGCCCATTGACATTACCAAAGTAGAGATGGTCACTGGTCTATGGTGGCTAAACACCCTACCCAATATGCATTCTTTGAACTGGATGGTGAAGGTCCAAATCAATCAAATTATCCGTCATGATTTAACTGAGTCAGGCAAAGGGATTCTGGTGATGTTTGCAAAAGCCTTGAGAAGCAGAAGCTATGAAAAGCATTTCAAGCCAGTGCTGAGTAGTAAGCAGGAATTTATAGTTGCAAGAATCTTACAGTGTGAGAGAGAGAACAAAACTCATCAAAATCATAAAGTACCATGCAAAAATGCCTGACTCTGGGAAATCAATGAGTTTCCCTGAGCAAACCTTCCCTCTACCAAGTGATACTTGAGTCTCTAGAAGGCCTGGCTGACAGGCAATTGCTGGTTTTCCCAATTCCAGCTGCCTTTTTCTCTTGACTGCTCTTATAAGACTGTACTATGTATCCCCTTTCTTTAAAACTAAAAGAATCAGACACAAAAAGGACACCTAGGTCTCCAAGTGAAAGAAAGAGGAAACTCGACAAATTATGTAAAAGTTGAACATCGATATCTTTTTCTCCACTGCCACTTCCAAGCCAAGATCTGATGCCTGACTGCTGAGTGAGGGTACTGACTGAATACCCTGCTGCTCTGATGGCGGTCCGCTCATACTTCCAAGGACTTCTTGTCCTTGGTTAGGAAGAATAGGCTTTGGGTGCATGCTGTTTCTTCATATTCAATGATAATACACACTGCCATTTAACTGACCAAAGACACACTTGAAATATTAATAAAATGCAATAGGCTATTACTTGGTTATTTTTCCTCCAAGAAAAACCACAAATCACCTGAGAGGCCCCTTTTCTTTCTGGCCCATAAAGTACCCCTAATTATGATTGGAGGAACAAGAACCAAACTTGCAATATCTTCAGTATGTCCTTTTTAGTAGAGGCACCTCACTGTCCAGCAATATCAACCAAAGGAGTGATGCCCATTATACAAATGGGTATGGGTGAACAAGGACACCAGATCAAGAGACAGGTTATTCCTGACCTTTTCTAGTCTGAGAATACACTGGACCCTGAGGAAGCTTGATGCAGTTCTTTACTCAAGAATTCTGGCAAATTGCCTGAGCTTTAGATTTTTAGCAAAAGGAGAGCAGTAGGATATTATACTGCATTCTGAGATCGATCTCATTGCTTAGGGTGGGTATACTGTGACGTCATTTGGATGTGTTTCCACATTTTGGTTCTGCTTCTCATTCACCAAAGGCCTCTCTAACCCCTCTCCTTTTTTCCTTAGGTATTATCATAAATTCCTATACAAAAAGCCCAATTGCTGTTGCCTTAACTTTTTTTCAATTCAGACCCTTGGTAAGTATCGGTACCTAGTTTCTGTTTTCTCTGGAGATTTAAATAGGTGTTCTTTTCTAAGTCTTTCCTTGAGCTGTAAGAAAATGTGATGATCTCTAGTCCAGTTTGCAGGGTAAGAATAGGATCAATTTGCAGGATAACAAATTCAATGAATTATATAAACATTTTAAAAAGTTGAACATCAATATATCCTTCTGACTAACATAACAAATCTGTGACTCTTATACCTAACTCTGGCTGGTTTTCTTCTAAGTTGTCAGAAAGAATACATATCTTAACCCCCAAGGAATAGTTTCATTGTGAAGAACCCTGTATACAAATAAGGCAACTATATTATTCTTACTTTTATAATTTTAAAATAAATTTTTGTTAGAACAGTTTCAAATTACAGAAAAAATACTGCAAAGAGATTGCAAAGAGTTTCCACAGACTTCACTATTTCCCATTACTATGACACATATCTTAAAATTGATGAATCAATGCTGATATATGATCATTAACTAAAGCCCAAAAATAATTTGGATTTCTTTAGTTTTTTTTTTTTTCCTAATGATCTTTTTCTGTTCCAGGATCCCAACCAGGACACCATATGATATGCAACTGTCATGTCATTTTAGGTCACTCTTGGTTTTGACAGTTTCTAAGACTTTTCTTGTTTTTGCAAATCTGGATAATTTTAAAGAGTATAAATATTTCATAAAATGTCCCCCACTGGGACTTATCTGATATCTTGTATCATACTGTAGTTGCAGATTTAGGGGAGAAAGTCCAAAAAGGTAAAAAATGTTTGTTTTAAAGACCACTAACCTTACACTATATTTAGACTACATATGGATTGACTTATGATTGTTCATGCTGAGCTTGATCAACTGGCTGGGTTAGTGTTTGTCAGGTTCCTCCATTATAAAACTACTCTTTTCTCTCTTGTCTAGACTTTCTCTTTGGAAATTAGTCACTATGTATGGTCCAGACTTATGAGTTATTTTCCACCTTCTTGAGGACAGAATAGCTACATAAATTATTTGAAAAAATTCTACATGAATAATTTGTGTATTTCACTTCCTTTACTCATGGACTCATTTATTTATATCACCAGATACTTATAGATACTAATATTATACTTTGAGTAAAAGAATCTAGTACTGCTTGATCAAATTGTTCCAGCTTTGACTATCAGGAGCTCTTTTGATTGGCTCCCATGTCACCTTGACATACCTATATCACTGTGTATTTGTACTTCCAAGAATTATAAGATATTTTAGGCTTATCTTGAATATTTACTGACTCAGTCTTGGAACTACCACTTCTCCAGGAGCTCAGGTAATCAGTCTCCACACTGTCTATGCTCATTGTTACTGGGTTAATGCTAATAATTTTGATCATAATTTCCAAGGATTAACAAATGTGGTCTTTGAAAAAGACTACTTATCTCCCTTGTTACTCTGGGATTTTCCACTGAAGACTAAATCTAATACACAGCAAACTACTTGCCTCAGAATGAAAGATTGAAAACAACCTCCAAAGGAAGGACAGGTACCATTTTAGCAACGAAAAAACCACAGCACAGATCATTGTAATAAATTGTCCACATCATACAGATAAGACAGACCTGTGATTGAGTCTTATCTCATAGTCACCAAAATGTGCTGTCTCTTCCCCTGCCCCCAAAGTAGGAATTTGTGTTAGTATTATAATTCTTAAGAATGTATTTTATGAAACAGCCTACAAAACCTGGCTTGTGTACCTTTCCAGAAGGTAGACCTGTCAGTTGACAGATTTGTAGAGATGGCAAGTGTGAGGCACTTTTGCATCTCTTTGCTTCCTATGACCGCTCTTTCCAATGGAGTTTAGCACCCTAGCAAAGAGCCTGTGTGGCCCTCAAATCTTCCACAACACAGCTTTGACAGCCACTATTAATGAGTTGAAGTCACCATCCCTTTGTAAAAATTTTTGGCAAGATGAAAACAGATATGTATCTGTAAGGCTTAACAGCCCTGACAAAGGGAAGAAGTGATAGATAAGGCCAATTTAATACACATATAAAAGTGGAGAAGTCAACCTCAAACAGAGATCTTACAGACTAAGTGAAAATATGAAATGGGCATGACTCCCTGGATTAGATGTAGGAAATTCAGACCACAAATTTATTTTCTCCTTACTGTTATCATGACTCTTCTCACCAGAAATATCAAAAGCCATATTGACCAGAGTCCTGAGATTAGAAGGTCAAGGTTATGGTTTCTCCAATTTTATTTATCTCCCCCTTTTCCAATCTCTGGCCTTGATATTGTAGACAATCTTTGTTGACATATGGTACCAGGTCACTAAAAGAATTTACTCACTTACACTAAGAATGATATAGCCTTCTTCTTTGACAATCTAAATCCTGCACACAAGAATTTGCAGAAGTTTCTACTGAATAGAAGTTTATCACTTGTTTTCCCCAAACTCAAAGATCCCCAAAGGTAAAATAAGAACTGCAGGAAATATGAATTATATGAATCAAGGAATTACATAAACAAATTGTCTCCTCAGCAAAATTCATCTCAGACAAAGCAAAAATGACATTTTTGTTGTCTAAGTTAAGATCAGGCCTCAGAAAGTGGAAGAAATTGTATCCTCGGGTAGAGTTTAAGAAGAATAATTGCATGGCTGTGGAAAAATCCTACCTGCAAAGAAATACAAACCTCTTAAACTCTAAATCAAAAGACTTCACAGAGGTTTTAGCACGGTTTGTAGAATGACTATAAAGAGAAGCTGTCTTTTGAATTCCTTTTAGAAAATTTTGTTTATTATAAACTAACTGCCCGAAGAGAATATAACATAGTCCATAGAATAACCAGGTTCAAGTAGAAAAATGATAGCAACATAGGCTTCTAACATATAAAATGTACACTGTAACGGACTCCAAATGGAGTGGTTCAAGTAACAAAATAGGGTTAAAACTTTAAAAAGCACTTCCAGCTAACAGTCCTAGGTATTCAAATGATAGACATATTCCAATATTTCTCTAAAATATGCTTCATTATGTCTATAGCTACTATTGAAACTACTGTGCTTTAATGAATATATTTTAAATAAAATAATATTATTTTTAACCATGATATACAACACACTTATTAAAAAAAAGATTCAATCCCAAGAACATAAAACAAGCAAAAAGAAGTAGAAATATTGAGAGGTCATAGCCAATATTTCATCATATTTTTTCAGATAACTCTCCATGTTTACATGCTAATTTATTATATGAATTTGATAACCCAATAGATTTTCAAATTGTTTGTTAAATAATATGGGTGGCTTTTACTATACAAAAGTCTCAACCAGCATAAATATTTATAGTAATTTAATAATAATATAATTTAATAATAATATGATATAGTGTGACTACATCATAATATGCTTAAATCTTATACTGATGAACATAAATGTTATTTTCTTTTTAGATTTGCTGTCTCAAATTTCTACATTTTAAATTAGAACACACAATGCCAAACCATGAATTTGGAATTCTAGATATAAACTCAAGGGAAAATGTATAAGCCTAGCTTGTTACCTTGTAAATTCCTCAAATTCAGGGATTGCTACTGTCTTGGTTTTGTTCTTATTCTCAAAGTCAAAACTATGACTAGCATGCAGTCAGCACACAATAAATATTAGTTGAATAAATTAATTGATTAAATTAGATCTAAAGAATTTAATTTGCATCTAATCAGTTTTATATTTAAAATAGTGCAACATTTCTTAGACCCTTCTCTTTAAGATAACCATTGAGAAACTTCTGGCTAGGAAGTAAGGACAGATTCTCTCTCCTCACACTCCCCATGAATTATGCACCCATTGTGCTTTGTCATTTACCAGTCTGTATGACCTTAGGCTTATTGGTTAATATTTTTAAGTCTCCAATTTTCCATCTGTAGGATAAGTATAATAAAACCCACTTTGCCTGCTTATCAGAATCATTGTGAAGTTTAAACAATATAATGGAAGGTAAAAGCTCTTTGTACACAATAAAACGGTCGACAAATAAAAGAGATTAACAATTAAAGACAGATTCAATGTTCTGGAATGCATTATATTCAACTCATATTAACCTGAAAAGATTTCTGCAAGCATCCTAAAGCTCCAGGCTTAGAGGCTACTGTTTCTAGTGTCCACCTGCAGAGGATTCATCATAATGGTGATTTCTTAAATGCTGGGAAATGGCATTTGTTCTTGCTTTTATCTGTCATACTTAGTTGGACAATGCTTCCTATTGATTTGCACTATCCAAGTCACTTCCTTTTTTCCAAGTATGACATTTGCTATTATCTCTTCAAAAGCACAGAAGTCTAAAAGCAACACCATAAAACAAAATAAAAAAATAAAAACCTCCTAGTTTAAGTATTGATTAAAAACAAACTTGGTTCATTAAAAATACTGCTGGGATTTGAAACACTTAGAGGCAATCTTTTCTTTTCCTCAGCATTAAAAAAATATAGTGATTTATAGATCTCCCTGACTCTGAGAAAGAGTTCCTTGTTGTTTAAATGTGCTTTGGATTAAACAAGAAGATTCTAAATTTCCCCTCACTCTGTTTCGTACCTGTAGACAGGAAAGATACTGTTTTTCTTAAAATAAAAATACTAGTTTATGTCATTAATAAACACATAAAGTGCTGTGTGTATGTTTGTATTACTTTGCACCAATAACCATATAAAATATTTGTATAGCCCTTTTCTGTCATAAGGATCTCTCACATAATATATCCTCTACCTCTGCTTCATCCTGACATTTCTTAGTCCTTCTCCAAAAGGGACAAGGTCAGGAATGTGATAGAGGTCAGGCTGAGCAGTCGCTAGCTGCTGTCTTTAGAGATCTTCCCAGAGTGGAGAAAATCTGTGCTCCTGTCAAAAGGAAATATGTGTATAGATCTCAACTGACTGCATCATCTTCCTGCTTCCAGCCAAGTGTCTGGTGGTGGAGGAAAAAGAGGCGAGTCATAGGATGCTCCAGACCCTCTGCCCTCCTAGAAGGGCATTCGGCTAGCACCTTATTCTAAACAAAGGGGAACAAAGGACACTGAATTGAAAAGGATTCCTAAATCTGCCTAAAATTCTTTAAAATTCTGTTATGGGTTTATGTACTTAGCCTTCCATCATTTTAAAACTAATTATTCTGCACATCAACACTGTTAATCTTCAGTATTAGCATACATCCATCAGTTTTTGCCATATCTATGTATCAGCTCAACTATTATATTTTTTTACTCTTTAAAATTGACATCTTTTACTTGAAAAGTATTCAAAAGGGAGTTTCAAATCTATCCTACAACAAAGGCATAACAATGGTAAAATCCTACTTTGTTACTATTGCCTGTCATAAAGCTATTCCTTTCTTATTTTAAAAAGAAAAATGATAGAAAAGTGGTAAGAGAAATAAATAGTATCTAATATGCTTGATCGTGGTTGATCAGAGGATTGAGAGAGAATTGAAAGTGGAATTATGTTCTCAGTCATTGCTGTGTGGCACCATGTCCATTGTCCACCAAAAAAATCTCCCATACACCCAGGGATACTTAACACATCCTTCAGGAAACACAGCAGTACTGTGTTTTTCCTGATGTGTCTTCTGAGCCATTTAGCCTCCAATTCTGGTGCTCCTACTTGAAAGGATAATGTGTGGTAAGCACTACACTCTGCAGGCAAAATCCAGTGAGTTTTCTCATATTCATCCAGACTTACTGCTATTATATAGGTATAATCTTTGGCCATGACTGAAAAGCTGTAATGAGGATCAAAGGAACATAAGGCATTCTAGATTGTTAACCCAGAATGAGCCCCTGTCCCCCCAAAAAAGCCTTGGATTCAAGAATAGTGTACAGCACTTCTCAGACATTCATGTTCATATAAGTTACCTGCAGATGTTAAACTTTAGGTGTGGATGGTTGGGGCTGGAAAGCATCCATGCTCCCAGATTATACCGATGCTGTGGTTAGTGGGCTGTGCTTGAGAAGCAAGGGCTTAGAGCATGGGATCTGGATTCAGACTTTACCTAATCATTGAATCTCAAGCTTCTCCATTTCTACATTAAGTGAATATGGACAAGTTATTTAATTTATTTTTCTTTACTTTTTCTGGTATTGAAAACTGAACCCAGGGGCATTCTGATTCTGAGCTACATCCCCAGCTCTATTTCACTTTTTAATTTATAGCAGGGTCTCACTGATTTACTATGTGCTGCCATCTCAAGCTTGTGACCCTCCTTTCTTAGCTTCCCAAGTATTGAGATTACAGGCATGCACCACCATACCCAGCTAAGTTATTTAACTATATACATATATACGTATGTATATGTGCATTGTAATCATACATCTTTGTTAGGTACAAGCTGGTAAAGGTATACATGCACACATTTCTCATTTAACCCTTCCCCAATTCCCACCCCACTCCCCAACCGTCCCTCCTTCTAAAGCCTATTTACTCAATAGCTCATGGGATGATAAGGAGCCTGGGAGGGCAGTGCTAATTTATTGCATTATTTTGGAGGACAAATGTGTTAACACATATGAAGCACATTGAAATATACCTGACACTTACACAACTCTTAATAGCTCTTAGGATGAAGCTGAAGATGATAATGACAAGTTATCAATGGTATTATAGGTATTAAATCTGTTCTTTGAACAGAGGTCTGTTGCTACATGAGTCAAATTCTGTTATCAACAGAAATCAGAAAACACTTGCAATCTGATCCTATCATTATCTGCCTGTAATCCTATCTCCTACTAAACCTACATGGTAAAGATTCAATCCCTTGGCATAGTTAGACATCTAAATCTGTTTTTTTTTTTTTATTGTTCCTCTAATGCTTTCTAACTTTCCACCTCAAGCAAACTAAACACTTAGAAGAAACTATCTGAGATCCCAAGTAGGCTGTTTTCTCATATCCTGGGCCTCTAAGAGACTGGGAGCCCTAGAAACCAAGGATATTCTACCCAGCATATTAATTTCACCTCCTGGAGGAGAACCAGAGTGTCTACATATATTCCTGCTACCCTATTCTTCTTTTCAGAATGTTCTTTATCCTATGTTTTTAAATGACACATTTGCTTTCTTAATTCTCTCATTATTACAATGAAGCATTTGGAGAGCAAGATCCATCCCTTGATACATCAATAGCATCAGGCAGTACATCGTGAACTATAATTTCAGCGTTCATTATATTACACTGTGTGGTGGTGCCAACTACTTGTTGAATTAATGAAACTCAGTAACTAAAAAGATATGTATATGATTGTCATGTTTGTCCTCTCACTCCTCTTTCAGACAAATCTTCACTTGTCAGGAATAGAACTAGCCAGGACTCAATACACATTAAAAGGCCACTGTTTTGAAGAATTTCTAAAATGATGCCAACTTTACCCATTTTCCATAATCAGTTATTCTTAAACACTTCACCAGGAACTTTTTCTGTGCCATGAGACTCATGTGCTCAATTATGTAAGTGTGAATGTATTTTAAAATACAAAGATGTTATATTAAATAGCAAAATTATGTTTTATAGTTTCTTAACCTTTCCAATAAATACTGTACTTTTTGGTATGTCTGGATTCATGAAATATGATTAAATTGAGAAAAATGCACATATTACATTAGATTGCAATTATAGGCAAATTTTCTCTTCCTTTTCCAATATTTTAAGATCTCAAATTTATTTTAAAAACTTATGTTAAACTATATTTTATATAGTCTTTTTCATATAGTTTTCTATTGTTAGGTACTATTTCTTATGTTTGTGTGTGTGGTGCTGGGGATCAAACCAGGGCTTCATGCATGCTAAGCAAGTGCTCTACCACTAAGGTATGGCCCCAACCCTAAATATTGATTTTTACCAAAAAAAAAAAAAAAAATAGACTTTAAAAAATCTTCATCACCTTACAATTATAGTTGACAGTATTTGTTCTTTGAGTCATATAACATATTTTTAAATCAGTGTCATTTTACACACAGTATGCTTTTAATATGCTTTTAGTATTTGGGGAATAATCATAAGATGCTTTACCACTTGATAAGCAGGTTAAGGTGATCATAGAGGAAGAATGCTCAAGAGTACTGTCAAAAATGATATTGAAGCACAGGTCACCAATACAGACTTTGCTATGTATCTTCTTGTTAGGAAATGAAGTTGCTAAATTGTCTGGAATCTGCTGTTTATTCACTTTGTCTCATATAAGTACTCCTTGAAGGATTTTTTTCTGAATGAAGAGGTAAGAGTGTCACTTCTAATTCTGATTATAATGAACTAGCTTGTATTAACCAACCTTTTCACCAATAACAGCATAACAAGATTTTTAACATATATTGAAAACACTGATTTGAAAGCATGAAGAGCTACCAAGGCACCCAAACTTGCAGCCAAGATCTTGAAGAGATACACGTCTGACTTTTAATCCATCTTTTTTTCCTGCAGTACTTTCTACTACATTAGTGATAAATGAACCACTGAGTAGCTTTTGTCAGTTTCAAGGGACAGGAAAAAAAGAAAAATAAAGCTAGAGCCTATCAAAGAGGAGGAAGCATGGTGAAATCTCTATATTTTCAATTGAGATACTTGAAAGACTATACAAGAAAATTATTGGGGAACTAGAAATAGAACCTTCACTGACAGAAACCCAACCTTAAATAAATTTATTCAATCACTGGCTTAAATGATCTTCTCTTAGTCTAACTGTAGCCAGACATAAGAGAAAATCCTCACTGAAGAAAAAGAAAACCCTTAAGAGATGCAAATTGTGTCTATGATATTTTATACACAATCTTCAACATTCAATAAAAAACTATCTAACACACGAGTAGTGAAGACCAAATTTCTACAGTCAAGAGTCAACAAAAGAAAAGAATCTATAGATGTTTCCAATAATAGGGATATTAGACATGAACTTAGCAGTAGCTATAGTCAATATACTAAGAATTGCAGAATATATGGTTAAATCAGAATATAACTGGGGTCTATGAAGAACTGCTATGAAAACCATGTAAAATCTAAAACTAAAGCATACCATTAAAATATCAAAAACAAATAACAGGTGGATTTGGCAGCAGATTAAGCACAGCTGAGAAAAAGACTCATTGGAAGATAGGTAGTTTGTAGAATATATCTAGACTAAAGCATAGGCAGTAAAATGGAAGAAATATCCAGAAATAAATGTACATGCTAAACTACAAAATACTATTGTGAAATTTGAAGAAAACATACACAGTTTAGGAATTCTCATGATTTGGCATATTCAACATAGAGATATTGATTTCCTCCAAAGTGATATATAATTTCTATGAAATCTCAGTTACAAATCTAATTTTTTTTCTCATTGCATTTGAATAATTGATTTCTAAAGTGATGGGAAGATACAGAGAGATAAAAATTGCCAGATAATTTTGAAGAAGAAAAACATAGAATATTATGATTTTATGTGGATAAACACTCCCAGAGCCTTTTTCATATAAATGCTACTTCTATTTTTCTCAGTAAATATACTTTTTAAATAAACTCCGTAGTATTCATGTAGTCCTTTTTACCTAGCAATTATTCCATCATTCTGCTTTCATTCTTTTATAAACATCAGTACAATACGTATCAAAAGCAAATGTAAGGAATAAATCATATTAATGTTTGTCTACTCCATTTGGGATGCGATTAAAAATGCCATAAATTGAATAGCTTATCAGCAACAGAAAATTCTCACCATTTTAGGAACTGAGAAATCCAAGATGAAAGAGCTGGAAGATTCGATCTTGTGGGGGTTCTCTTCTGGCTTGAAGAAGATGCCTTCTTAACAGATTCTTCTAGGGTGAAGGAGCAAATTATCCTGTAAGAATCTCTCTAGGGACCTCTTTTCTATGGACACCAATTCTACTCACCAAGGCTCCACTTTCATGACCTGATCACCACCTAAAGGCATCAGTGGTAAGTAGGGTTCAACTTTAGAGTCTGGGGGAGACACAAATCAGTATAGTTAGATAGAGAATGTCCCCTGGCAAACTCACTTATTGGTGTTTGGAGTTGATGTAATTGAGTCATGAGGGTTAGAATCTCATTAGTTGATAAATCCATTAAGTGGATGTACTGAGTGGTAACCTAGGCTGGGGGGGAATGGCTGGAGAAGGTGGGTCACTGGGAGTGTGGCCTTAGGAATTGTGCTCCTGTCTCTGAATCCCCTTTGCTGCTGGCTCTCTCTGCTGCCAACATCTGTGATGTGAAGAGCAGAGTTCTTGTGCTCTCTCTTTCAGCCCCCATACCCTGAGCTTCAGACCCTAGCCTCACACAGACTGAACCCAGAATCTCCAAAAACTTGTGAGAAAATAAATCTTCCTCCAATTGTGTGATTTGATCTTTTGGATTATAGCAGTGAGAATGATGATGGAGACACATTCATTTGCAGACTATAAAACAGCCAGGTTCACCTAGTATTTCACCACATCTAAATTGTGATTAGATACCATTGTTTAATAAGGACCATTTTCAGCTTTTTTGACCCAAAACATTTTGTCCACTGTAAGAATTAAGTATTAACTATGAAAATAACAACCTAAGGAGTTAAGGGTGTATACTAGTCTAGAACTTGTCCTTCTTATGTCATTTTAAAGCTGATCTTGAAATAAGCTTGAAGCATTTTTACTTGATGCATAACAATTGTACATGTGTATGAGTTGCAGCATGATAATTTGATATATGGATACAATGTGTAGTAATCAAACCAGGGTAATTAGCACTTCAGTTTTCTAAAACATTTATCATTTCCATGTGCTGGGATCCTTTGAATTCTTCTAAATATTTTGAAATGAATCATAAATTGTTGTATGCTATAGTTACCGTACTATGTTATAGAACACTAGAAATAATTTCTAACTGAACTTTGGTACCTGCTGTCTATCCTGTCTCCATTCTCCTTCCAGACTAATCTTCACAGTCTCTAGTGACCATTATTCTACTCTCACTTTCTATGAGATAAACTTTTGGGGGGGGGACAATTTTTTCTTTTCTTTTCTTTTCTTTTTTCATTTTTCTTGTGGTATACAAATAATATATATTTCCTCTTACCTATAAAATCTTATGGCAATTTTATTTAAATTATCCATGATTACTACAAAAAGACATAAATTTATACAATTTTTACTCCGGATGATGAGTTATTTTTGTCTTTGGTGTCCATATTATAAATAAGCATGTAAACACATTCTACTCTTTCATAACTGTTTATTACTACCTACCATCAAGTCACATATTCATATTGGGGTGATGCTAATGCCTTCTTTGCTATGGATTCTTAATAATTTAATGTCCCTTTGAACTTTTAAAAAATCATTATATATATTAGCAGGGTTTATTTTCATACTTCTAACACTTTCATTTTCTAATTTTTGATTTATTGCTTCAAGGCAACCTATTCTTTTGAAAATACAGTAATATAAAATGGTAAATTATGGATGGAACTAGGTCACAAACCTTGAACTAGTTGGTACTTTTACTGAGAAATTGGAACTAAGTATTATGTAGCCAAAATATCTGATCTAGAATAACTGCAGCAAGAAAAACAAAGAAATTGTAAGAGTCAAGTTCTTTGTTGTTAAGTAATTATGGTAAAAATAAAAATAGAACTTGTTCATAAGTGGATAAATTCAAATTTCAAAATACTTTTCAATATCATCCTTCAGAATGTCAATAAGAACTCATTATAGCTTACTTGTGTCTATACATTAGCATAATTTATTTATAATAAAGGAGTATACCTTGTTCACACTGATACAACTCTACCATGGCGTGCCTTAGTTTCTCAAAAGAACTCATTGACAAAAAACAAAATCTATGAGATTAGTCATCATTGCAAACGAAAGCTTTATTGATTTTGCACATTAGCATCCATTAAGGTATTTTAAATAGTTACTTTCAAAACCATTTTTCTCCAAATATACAGAGAAAATTAATACTGAACTATAATGTGCCTTGGTAGACATACCTTAATTCATTTGCACTCTTCCATTAGCTGTCATCTTTAAAATACTATCTAAATTTGAACTGATTGCTCTAACAAAATACCATAGGCTGGATAATATAAAAAATAGAAGTTTGTTACAATTCTAGAGAATTTTAAATCTAGATCAAAGGAACACTGGATGTGATGTCTCATAAGGCCCATTATTAATAGACAGTGCCTTCTACATGTCCATATATGGCAGAATAGTAAACAAAATACTTCAGCTTTCTTCCCATTCCTGAGAGCAGACACTTCATGCACTAATTATCTCCCAAAAGACCTCATGTCTTCATACCCCTACACTGGGGATTGGGTTTTAATATATGAATTTTAGGTAGACACAAACATTAAAATACTCTGACTTTAACTCTAGGTTGAGAATAATGGCTCTAGGTATTCTGAAATCAGATTAAGCTAGGTGATCCAGGAACAGGTCATCTTTGGTATTTTTCAAATTGTGCTTTGGGATGTTGCTTTCTCTGAGTAGATAAAAAAGGTGTGAGTATATTTTCTGTATATGTTCTAGCTGCTGTTTCTGCTTGATAGAAAATGAGAAAAAATCACAAGACCATAAGAAAACTCATTGAAAAATACATCTGCAATGATAAGAGAGATGGAATGCCAGGAAAATCTAAGGATAGTGTGACTTCATTTCTGCATCCTTACTCCCTACCTTACCAAATCTCATCCTTGGTGCATATAATAGGAGATGAATAAGATAACTATTTAAAATTAAGACTTAACATATGTCTGTAGAAAGACATCCGGGGTTGTGACTATAATGCACAAATATATTAATAAAAATATCCAAAATTCAGTAAGATATTTTAATATCTGTCAAATTAAAGTCCTAATAAGGAAGAAAATAAGTGAACAGAATTCAAAATTGAATGAGTTAAAAATACATTAGTGTCAACAAGAAGCGTAGCCACTTTACAGAGGCAATAATAAGGCTCAAGCTCCCTGTTTAATTCTACCTGACCAAGAGTCTCTTTTTAAATTTCGAAGTCTGAGGTAAATGGGTATAAGAAGGAGTTCCAGTAGGGTAGTCAGGAAGATGAGGGGAAAAATCCTAGTTCTGAGCATCTCTGGGTTGTATCCCTGGATTAGGTCTCTGTTTGATAAGTAATATTGTGCTATTTCTGCTTGTCTTCTGCTTGGTGTCCTGGGAGGTGGCTGACCTTTTAAGTAGGATGTAGTGGGAGGTTTTAGGTCATTGGAGGCATGCCCTTGAAGGGAATTATGGGATGTTGATCTCTCATTCTTTCTTTGCTTCCTGGCTGCTATGAGGTGAGCAGCTTTCTCTGCCATGTACTCCTACCATGATGCACAATCTCCCCACAGGCCCAAAAGCAATAGCACTAACCAACCACAGACTAAAAACTCCAAAGCTGGCAGCCAAAATCAACCTTTCCTCTTTTTAAGTGGGTTATCTCAAGTGTTTTCTTACAGTAACACAAACTTGGCTAACACACTTAGCTAAAAATTTCCTTTGTATAGGTGCTCGTAAATTAATTTGAATGTCCTGGAAAATTTGTCACTTAGGTAGCTAAAGTACATAAAGAAAGAATTTAATATTTAAAAGTTTATAACTAGAGTTTAAAATATTTAAATGCACTTAAAATTTTAAGTCCATGAAGGAGATCAAATATTAATCACAATTTCCCTTAAAAATGAATATTCCTATTTGCTAAACTTATAATCAGAATAACATTTATAAGCTATGCTTAAACATGTAAGAACTAGTTTAATTACTAAATTAAATGTGAATTCTAAAAATCAAAATTGACCTTATCAAATTTTTATTCAACTTATCAACATTAGATAATTATGTTTTGCCTGTAACAGCCACTTTTGAAGCCTACAAAAATTCACTTTGACAATACAAAACTTAGAAATTGATAAGGTTTTTTTCATAACCATGATTTGCAGTATAGATAACATAATAAATATTATCAATTTTAGTATGGTTCTTGTTGTGAGACTCTTGGAAAATAAGCTTTCATGTGTAATTGATCAGTTAGTAATTTCCAGTGGATATGGAAAGACCTAAGATAAAAGAATACACATTTATCAACATGAAATAGTCACCCATTTTACCTTACAACTGAATGTCAGATATCTTCAATGATATTTTTGTTACCATATTTAATTTTAAATCTTTATATTGAAAATTTTTATTTTTCTTCTTGCTGAGATTTGGATACGGGTAAACTGGTTAGAATCAAATGTTTGATCTGCTCAATCCTAGAGAATATCTTTCATATTGCACTTTATACAAATGGTACCACCTAAGGTGGGTGTCCTGTAATCATAGTAACTTTTCCAAAATTTTTACATTTTTCTAGAAAACTTTCATAAAGTTCTGGATTAAGTGTTCATGACTTCCTGTGGTTCATGTGAAATGTTAATTTATCCACCTAGCACATTTTAACGTACAAGCCCAATAGTTTATTTTTGATCCCTCAAGAGCATGCTGTTATAACTAGATTTTTTTTCACACAAAAATGAATTTGGGATTATTTAATATTGTTTCGTAACATTATAGTAAGAATTACAGACATCAATGTAATACACATTACTCCCACATCATTCACCTCACTGTGCAGTCAGCCAAATTATATATTTATTAGTTTTGTTAAGCTGGCCTCATGAGTCAATAGATTGAATAGAGTCTTTGTTAATTAAGTTTGCTGATGAAATGACTAGAAGCTTGGAGAATAGCTATGGAATTAAAAATGAATTTAACCAGCTGGAGGGGATTTATGCATTGGATAAGTATCGGACCAGATGACCTTTGTGGTCTTTTTCAACTCTGAGTTTCTATAAAAACCAGAGAATCAATACAACAAGAATTTATATGAAATGAATTAAATATAACAAAAGGCTCTATGAAATGAATTCATATGTATACATACACACACATATATATATATATATATATTCTCATTGGTTTTGCTCTATTCTATTTGTATATATATACACATATATATGCACACATGCATATATATTCATATATACACATATACATGCATATTAATTTATAATTTTGATTACATATGTATACATACTACATATATATAATGTATACACAATCAAAATTATAAATGAATTATTACACACGGGTTATTTTTAAATTCTACTAGAGAGACAACTGAAACATACATTATCAAGCTAGGTTTATTTAATTAGGACAAAGAGATGCCTTGTTTTTTAAGAGCCTTTTCTAGAGAATAAATTTATTGTGTGCCAGAGACTGATGATGTGTTCAACCAAACTTTTTTTTATCTAGTTCTTTGACAATCAGCAATATGACATTTTCCTGTGGCTAATGAAAGTCCTATAGCCAAATTAAAATTTTACATTAATTTATTTTTTATTAGTACATTGTTATCATAAATATTTGTTAGGTATAAAACAATAGAGACATACATGCACACATCTCTCATTTAATGCTTCCCAAATTCCCATCCCATTACCTCCCCTCTCCCTCCTTCTCATATTCAATTTAGTGATTGACTTTAATATGTTTGTAAAAGTACATTGTGTACATTAGGGTGTTTTCCCCCTCCCGTCCCCCTTCAGTTAAGTCATCTTTGCTCATCTAAGGTTTCTCCTTCTTCAACTAGAGACCCTCTTATGACCCACTTTCTCCCTAGCTTCCACATATTAGGGAGAACATACAATTTTTAACTTTTTGTGACCGACTCTCACTTTACATAATGTTTTCCAGTTTCATCTATTTCCCTGCAAATGAGATGATTTTGTTCTTCTTTATGGCTGAGTAAAATTCCATTGTGTACATATCCCATAGTTTTGTAATCCATTCATCTATTGATAGACATCTTGGCTGGTTCCACAGTTTTGCAATTGTGAATTCTGGAAAAAAGATACCCTCTTCAACAAATTATGTTGGCAAAACTGGTTAATCATATGCAGAGAAATGGAAATAAACCCCACTTTCTCACCCTGCACAAAAGTCAATTCAAGATGGATCAAAGACCTGGAAGTCAGGCCAGAGACTTGAAGAGACTTCAATACATAGGTACAGGTAAAACTTTCTCAACCCCAAAGGCACAAGCAACTCAAAGGAAGATCAATACATGAGATTGCATTAAACTGAAGAGTTTCTGTGCAGCAAAGGAAACTATCAAGAACCTTAACAGGGAGCTCATAGAATAGGAAAAAAAACATTGCCAGCTACTCCTCTGATAGTGGACTAATATCTAGAATACAAAGAGGTCTCAGGAAACTCACAGCTAAGAAAACAAATAACCCAATAAAAAAATGGACGAATGATCTAAATAGATACTTCACAAAAGAACTACAAATAGCCAACAAATGTATGGAAATGTTAAACATCATTAGCAATCAGAGAGATGCAAATAAAAACTACATTGAGATTTCACCTAACCCTAATTAGAATGGCAAGCATCAAAAACACAAACAACAAATGCTGGCAAGGGTGTGGAGGAGTGAGAACCCTCATACATTGTTGGTAGGATTGCAAATTAGTGCAACCACTTTAGAAAACAGTATGGAGGGTCCTCAGACGATTGGAAATGAGCCTACCAGCAATATCACCTCTGAGTATCTACCCAAAAGAGTGGAAACCAAACTATCAGACAAATTAAATTTTTACCAATAGAATGTGATTAGAAGTGCTATACATCAATTTCAAGCTCTCCCTATAAACATATATTCACATAATCCTCCATTTTCTTTGTTTTATAAGGGGGCTATCATGGAGTGAACTCCAGGGCAGGCTTTAATGCTCTGTATCCAAATTCACCTCATTTAAAATACACATACACGATCACACACAATTTCAATAATATACATTTTAAAATAGTAGAGTCATGAATAAGTATTTCAGAAAAAAAGTGAATCAAAACATCCAATAAGGATATGAAAAGCTATTCAACTCCCTTAGTCAAGTAGTGATAACTAAAACAAAAGGAATTCTTGTACACTGAAAGTAATAATGTTATTAACTAAGTCTGATGGTACTACTAAAGCAAATCAGACATATCCTCTAAGACCTAACCCTTCCATACCTCTGTATTTCCCCAAATAAAACTACATTTATAAATGCATGTACGGGAATGCTCAAAACAACTTTATTATTTAAAAAAGTGGAAAAACTCTAGTAATAAATTTTGATAGATTCACAATGGAATAACACAGAACAGTAAAACAGAACCAACTCCTTCATTTCAGGCTAAGTTATATAATACTGAGTAAAGAAATCCAGCAAAAATACATATATATATATATATATATATATATATATATATTATATATATATATGTATATATATATGTGTGTGTGTGTATGTGTGTGTGTGTCTATAAATATATATATATATATAACTATATATAAAGTTCAAAAGTACAAAAAACAAACAACAGATATAGAAACAAGAATAGTAGTTATTTTAATTGTGTATGGCATTGGGAGGGTAGCAGGATCTTGATATATAGGGGATCCAGAAAGGCTTCTTGAATGCTAGGAATGTTGTATACTTTGTAATTTTTATGAAGTATGTTTTTATACTTTATATTCTGGTTTTAATTCTACTACTGCATTTATCTGTAAAAACTCATGGAGTTTTAAAATTACAATTTGTGCAAGGATTTTTTTTTTCAAATGTTTGCAATAAGAATTATATTCTGATGAGTTTAGGTTAAATGTCCCAAGTATGTATCTGAGATTAAAACAATAAAAATGCTGTACAATTCCCTTTCTCAAAGGGGATTCAATGGTTTAAATGCAATCATGCCCAGAGGCAGGCTGTGAGATTAGATGACCTTTCTGGGTCCCTTTCAGCCCTATGATCCTATGATATTTCCTACAGTGTGTTGTTTTCCTTAAAACCCCTTCAGTCTTTCTCCTTCTCTGGTATTGAGTTGTGTAGCACTGAATTTAATACTCCAGGGGGTTTCTCACAAGGGCAACATAAGTAGAAAGTCTGTCACCTCCCTAATAGGTAATATGATAGAGTTGTATCCAGTGGGAAATCTCAATGGCATTTTGTGCAGCCCGGCTACAGCTGGATGGATAATGCAAGGTCATATACAATTTTCTTTCTGCTCTCACCTCTGGATATTTTAACATTATTTCTTCACAAGTTTTCCTTCACCTTGCATGCTTTGAACTAGATTTATTTTTTCCCTCAAGAGGTACTAAATTGACTTCCCTTTTGTCAACTTCAGAACAATTTTTTTAAACATTCTAAGTCTAAATATATGGGCTGGAGAGTGTGGGTAACTTCAAGAAATTTTGTGGGGAATATCAGTGGGTTCTTTTCTTTATGTAAGCAAGGGGATTAAGTAACCAAATTAGTTCTGCTTACATTAACGTAGTATGGATGCAGTCCAAAAAGTAGTCTAGAAAAGGGTGAAAAATACATGCAATGATCTTACAACTGGAAATATTTGATATTTCACTCACTAAATTTCCTTTCATGGGAATTATGATATAATTAATACTCCTTTAAAGTTCTTAATTGACTCAGATTCAAATATTTTTATTTATTTGTTTATTTTTATTGGTGTATTGTAATCATACATCTTAATGAGGTATAGGATAGTAAAGGCATACATGTACACATCACTCATTTAGCCCTTCCCCAATTCCTACCCCATTCCCTCCCTCCATCCTCCTTCTCATGTTTGGCTTAATGATTGACTTTGATAAATTTGAGTATGTACATCATGTCTATTGAGGTGTTTCCCTTTTCCTCCCTCCCATCTCCCTCAAATAGGTTGCCTTCTTTATTCATCCTCGGGTTCTCCTTTGTCTAGAGTCCCTCCTTTGTCCCCTTTTCTCTCTAGCTTCCACATATTAGGGAGAATATCTGACTTTATACTTTTTGCGATTGACTAATCTCATCCATTTCCCTGCAAATGACAGATTCAAATATTTGGAAATGAAAAAATTTACACTAAAGAACATGACAATCTGAATCAAATTATTACAGCCAAATATACTGCAATGCTTAAATAAAATGGGATATTAATTTATTATAGTTTACTAAATGTGCTGCATATATTTTACTTTGGCACTGTTAAATATCTCAAAAAAAAGAAAAAATAAGGAACTATCTAGCTTTCTTGCAACATAGGCATTTTAGGAGCATTTTCACTTGGAGAATTCATGGGATATGGGAAGCCTATTATTTCTGGAAGTTCCCCAAGCAAAACATTTACTCTGGAGAAATAAGCTTGCAGATTTGAAGACATCTACATTAATTGACACTATAACATTTGTTCCCAGACTTTTAAAGCTCTCCAAAGGCTGTAATTTTAGGACACCCATTCAAACTTGATGTCACTGCATGGTTTCGGGCAACTATAGACAAACAGCATTCTACTGATACAGCACATCTGTGTAAAAAGCATCTCAAAATGCAGCTAATGGAATCTCAGCATGAAACCAGAAAAGATTTTTTCCAAACTCATTATAGCTGTAGGTTACTCTAGTTTAAAAATTGATTTTGCACAGGAAAGTAAAAATCTAACTTCAGAATGTCATTCATCATTGAGAAAATATAACTATTTCTATGCATTGAGGCATAGATGTAAAGATTATGCATCCATAATTCATAGAAAATTTTCATGTCATTCAAATGCTACAAAAACATCAATATAACTTGAAAGAAAACTTATAGGAATGCAAATAGAAAATTATTTATTTCAAATATTTAAAAAAAAAACATAGAGGCAGTCACTACATATTCCAGTCTATGGAAAAGCTGTAAAAGAATATAGTATAATGTATCAACCAAAATTAGTTTTCTTTTACAAAGAACCTCCTTCTTCAGATGACTGCTGCCAGAGCTCAGAATCATAAATAATATCCATCAGATTGACATTACTAACAGGTAAATTAGTAGTTTTTACTCATTCATTCATTCAATTTAATATTTTTTTTAGAATCAACTACCTAAAAGCCTATAAAAGAGTATGTTTTCATCAGTACCATATTTTGTATTTTGCTTAACATACATAGGATTCAATTTTCTAATTACAGAATATCTAACTTCATGTTTCCAAAAGCAGAAAATTCAAAGTATTTCTTAATACCCCAGGATTTCATGCATCTCTGATTTAAAAAAACACCAATCTAGTTGGTTAAAGATAATTACATTTCTTTAAGGAACTTTGTGATTCCAATCCCACAATCAAACCCAGAGCCCTGTTGCCACCTGCCAATCATGCAATTATTATGTAAGTCAGAGAAGAATCTTGATGTCTGTCCCTTTCAAGTATTCATAGGACTGCCGTCTTAGACATCTCCTACCTTAAAGTTATTCCTAACCTGTGGGTGGCAGCCTCCAGGATTGCTGCCAACTTCCTGCTTCCTGGTATTCGTATCCTGTGTTCCCTCCCTGGAGTGTGGGCTAGACTTATGGAATCACTTCTAACAAATAGAAGTGAGCAAAAGCAAAGTTATTTCTGAGATGAGGTTCCTGCCTTATGTGCTCATCCTCTCTGGCTCTTTCACTCATTTCTTCATCAGGAAGTCAGTGGCCATGTTGTGCACTGCCTTCTCGAGAGAACTCTGTGGCAAGGGAAATGAGGAAGGTCCCTGACCAACAAAATATAAGGCACTAAATCCTGCTACTTGACATGAGGAGAGTTTTCCACCAATAGCCCTCAAGCAACTGAAGCTTGAGAGGAGCTAAATTCTACTAAGAGCTAATGTCACCGAATTTGGAATGAAAGTTCTCCCCCTTGAGCCCTGGGATGAGACCATGGCCCTGCCTATTAGCCCAGCTAAGTCATCACAAAGACTTGAGGCAGAGGCACCCAGCCAAGTTCTGTTCATATTCCAGACCCAGAGAAAATTGTGAGATAATAAATGCTTATTGATTTCAATCACTAACTTTTGAGACAATTTTCTATATGGCAAGACATAACTTACTTTTTTTTATAACTTGTATAATTAATTTGACTTATCACATCTTGTGATTTGACTCTGGATTTAAAAATGCTTTGGAAATGTTAATAATTATTAAAGTTAGATAAGAAGAACACTAGGGCTTATGGTACTATTTACTTTTGCATGCTTAAAAAACAAAGAAGTTTCTTAAAATTCAGAAAATGAATTCACATTTCCCTTTCTCTTTTTCCTCAAATTAAACATTAGTTCCTTTTGTATTTCTCATATGAATTATTACTCATGACTATAGTTAGCATATTGATATAATTAGATACATTTTCCCAAAAGCAACCTGACATTTAATATCTGAAAGCCTTAAGAGATTTTTTTTTTAAATGTAGGATATATAGGTGAAAGAGATTTCTAATTTACAGATATGTGTAAAAAATCTGGACTTTATAATCTGGGCACCTGAGTTCAAAATGATGCAAAAAAAATTAATGTCACTTTTTAATATTTAAAACTTAATAAATCTTACCTTGTTGGACTGTAACAGAGTGTTAATGATTAGCTCAAATGTGTTATTTACTCTATTTGTGTTTCTTATTTCATGTGCAGTGTCATTTACCTGTAATCCCAGCTAATCAGAAGGCTGAGGTAGAAAGATCTCAAGTTTGAGGCCAATCTCAGCAATTTAGCAAGGCCCTCTTTCAAAATAAAAAATATAAAGGTCTGGGGATGTGGCTCAGTGGTAGAGCACCGTGGGTTCAATCCCATGCACTGTGAAAATACATACACACACAAATAACTCCCCAGAACATCCAGTGAAATAGATTCTGTTATTTTTACTAATTACCAAAGAAAATCCAGGCACCAAGATAGTATGTAATTTTCCAAGAACACAGAGATGATTAAGTGATGATGTTGGGAAGAGAAGTAAGTTTTAATCACTGAGTTTGATATATACAATACCTTATAAATTAGCACAGAACAGGTACTAGTATAATTTATTTTCTTTATTAACCTCATGCAAAGATAGATTTGAGAGGCAGTGAAGTATTTTTCTGTATGTGTCAGGTTTCTATTGATGTGCAGCCATCCACAAATCTCTAGGATCTAAGACAAAACAGAATCTATTTTATTTTTTTCTGGTGTATAAATTGGCTGGGAAAGCTCAACTGTGTTCTGCAGAGTGGGTTCAAGGCCACATGTTTCTTATTCTAGACTACCAGATACTGAAATCAGATAGTCTCGTTTCAGAGAAAAGAGCCTCTAAGAAAATCAAGAAAAATATCAAATCCATGAGACTTCAACTCAAAACTGACATGTTCTCAAAATGTAGTCATATGGCCAAGCCTGAAAGCAACGAGATGGGGAAGGATTCTAGCTCACAGTGAATCATGATAGAGCAGGAAAGGAAGGATGATAGATAAATAATACAATCTTCAACAGCATTCACAAAAATGTAATAAAATAAGTGGTTGGAGCATTTGATATTTAAACTGTAAATATCCAGAAAATTGCATTCTGTCCCCTAACTCATTATCTGATTAATAGGTCTATTAATGCAAGCTGCTGGATTTGTTTGTTTGTTTGTTTGTTTTGCAGAACTGGGGATTGAACTCAGGGGCATTCTACCCCCAGCCCTATTTTTTATTCTTTATTTTGAAACAGGGTCTCACTAAGTTGCAGAGTGCCTCACTAGGTAGCTGAGGCTGGCATTGAACCCGGATCCTCTGGTCTCAGCCTGCCAAATGCTGGGATTACAAGAGTGCGCCACCACGCCTGGCTCAAGCTGTTGTTTTTTAAAATCATCCTATTTTAAATAAGAAAATACATGGATTTTAGTCATTCTTAGAAAACGCTTTCTTCCATAATTCCTAAAGTGATGCTTAATGCTTTTAAAATAACATTTATAATTACTGGGTTACTTTAGAAATTATGGATTTATTTACAGTAAATTTAAGTGTATTATTTCTTCTAGGTACCTCTGAGTAAAAGCTTGCACAATTAGAGTCTGAGTTCTACAGGTAGAGTACACTGATAGTTATTTTCACTGATTCTCCACATCTGATCATTTTTGCACTAGACAATTTAAGGAACACCAGAAGACTTTGTGTTTTAACTGTCCTCTCTTATTAGTTTTCCCTTTTTGTCTATCATGGGTAGAGAATTGTCATTTTCTCATTTACCTTAGGGTACACAGCTCTTTGGTATTTCCATTTCACTCGGTCTTGTTTATTTTTAAATGAATGATATGCTTCAGTCTTTCTTCTATAAATTCCTTCAAAGGAGGGATTGAAACTTATATATCATGATATCATTTTTGCATCTATTATACTGCCTAAAGCCTAATAGGTATCCAAACCATTCATTTAAGATTAAAACTGGTTAAATGGATAGATGACATGATTTTCACTTTGAGCTTGCCAATCAAATTCATGAAGTTATATATCAAAAACAGGGGGCTTTGACTAAGAAATGGTTGAATTAATCCATTTCCTAAGGAGAGTTAGTATTTCAATTATGATCTAGTAAGATAAATAATTGCCATAATTTATTAGACTATAAAGAAAGACTTGTTTGGGTTAAAATAACAAAAGAAATCTGTATACATTTTGAATGACCCACAGTAGCACAAGGAAGGATCTCTTATCCTAAGAAATAAAGACAACCATATATGCATAATGACACATATGACAGCTACCGCCTGGGTTCAAATAGTTTTTGGCAACATGGAAAATGAAACCTTAGGATGAAATTAATACTGTTAGAAAAAGTGCAGTCAGTATCAAAGGCTGCAGGGTCCCTGCCCTAGATTTATTTACCTCTAGTACATCAGAAACTACATCTTGTCATCAACAGATCACAAATGAATCTCTAATTTAGCGAAGAGAAAAATATAGCATTACTAAATACCAGTTTTTATAGAAATTCTATTAAATAAAGTATTACATATGCATTATTTGTTCAGTACATGTTTACTATCTACTTGTATCATGCAATTTGTATGCATAAAATAATTTTAAAAGGCCGAGATATAGGAGCATATAAAATTCAGTGGAAGGAATATAGCTATATATAAAATACTGTCAATTTAATTGCCATTTGTTCTATAAAACACAGAGAATAGCAAACATAGATACCAGGTACTGGGGAAAGCTTTCAGCGGACAAAGCAAATTCTAAGTTGAAATCTAGAGGATAAACGTTAGCCAGAAGAACCTTCTAGAAAAAAGGAAAATATAGGTACTTCTATGTACTTTTTAAAAATAAGTCATTCTGTAGAGTTTACACTGGAGAATTTGAGACTCCTGTCACTCCTGTTAATTTTTATTTTCCATTTTGATAATGTGTTGCATGAAATATAAGCAGATATTCCCTGTCCGAGGTACTGTAACTGGACACCAATGAGAGGTCAAAACTTAATCAATTGGAATAGACAATGTCTATGACATAATCTTGACTACACCCTGTTTTCCTTTTTTTCTGCTCATTTCCCTACCATCAACTGTATGGACTCTCCAATATTTGTCAAATAAATTATATTTCTCCTTAAGTCGGCACGAGTTTGTGACTATTATTTGTAACCGAATTCCATAACAATTCAGTCTTTAAAAGGTTTTAAGCAGAAAAATGTCAGATAGACGTTTGCATTTTATAAAAATATGTCTAGCTGCAGCGCACAACAAAAAGGAGAGTGACTCTTCTGGAGCCAGGGAATTGCATTCTGGGGGTTTGCAATCAGTCAAACTAGAGATTAGGGTGGCTACATCTATAGTGTTGGGCAAGGACAGCTAGTGGCTTTGAGAGATAGTGAGATTGAATTTGCAAAAACGTGAGAGTTAAGGGGAAGGAGAAATGATTTTTTTTCATTCTTATGAAAACCATTTGCTGACCAACTTCTGAGTACACAATTATCACATAGGAGGCTGTGTAGAAACTCTAACATTAGAAGTCTGAGAAAGAAATAGGGAGTAAACAGAAAGGACATACCAGAAAGAAAATAGTAATAATGTGACAGTCAGAATTTAAATAAGCAAAAACCTGTCTCAATATGCCTCAAACAGGAATTTTTTTGCCATCTGTCTGTGAGTTTAGTGGCAGACTGTTGATTTAATCTAGGAGCTAAGTTAAATCTCCCTATGCTATGTTTGACTCTTCCATTGCAGCAGGAGGTTCCTTTGCCCATTAGGATGATATCAAAAAAAAGGTAGTTTGGGGCTATAAATCTGTGCTCAAAAAGGCTCAGAGGAAAGAGGCTATCAGTTTTTGTGTCTCTTAATGTTAATACCACATATTCTAGAGCCTTCAGAAAACATCTCCCCTTTCATCACTGTTCACACTAGGGTGTATGTCCACTCCTGAAATAATAACTGTAGCTACAAGAATTAAATGAGTGGCAACTCGCTTGAATTCCTCCAGTACAACTGATGAAGGAAAATATATATGAGTTATAAAGAGAAGAGAGGTACAAATAAATGGTATTATCAATTTAAAGTGGAAATATGATGATGGAGAAGATTGATTTTAATCATAAGAAAACTTTATAAAAAACTTTGTGCTGTTATATTTTAAAAGATAAGCGCATACACAATTCTGTAGGAAAAACAAATTACTAAAAGTGATTTAATAATACAAACCTAAGTAGATTTGTATCTATTAAAACATTAAATTGGATGGATAGGAAAACAATTAAAAACTTTTGCTAAGCCGGGCATGGTGGCACACACTTGTAATCCCAGCATTCGGGAGGCTGAGACCGGAGGATCCGGGTTCGAGGCCAGCCTCAGCTACCTAGTGAGGCACTCTGCAACTTAGTGAGACCCTGTTTCAAAATAAAGAATAAAAAATAGGGCTGGGGGTGTAGCTTGGAGGTAGAATCCCCTGGGTTCCACCCACAGTGCCGCAAAAAAAAAAAAAAAAAAGGGGGCAAGCTTGAGAAAAATATTTTCATAGTTTCTATTTACTTCAGGAGTATGGTATTTTGGTTTCCTAAAGCATTGAATCATATGTATTTTCTATCTTAAGTTGTATTGACATCTTAGATTATTCATAAAGTGAGATTTTCTTCTAAATTAGCCAAGGATTTTTTTCTCACCCTATTTCCAAATATTATTAGATACTGGCCACTTTTAGATGACTTATATAATTTTTGTTGAATTTGAAAAATAGTTTTATCATCTTGCTTCCTTGAATTAAGAGGAAACTACACTACATGTTAGTTTTACATTCTTACCAAAACAAACTAAACTGTAATTAGAATAATAAGTATTTCATTTTCTAACCAAAGGATGGATCTTTTGGGCTCAAATACCTCCATGAACGGGAAACTTGAATTTAGCTGTTTTCATAAAATCAGGGGTTTGGAACAGTGTAGCTGGTTAAACACAGAATCCACAGGCAGAATAGCAATGAACTACAAGCTCTAAATACATTCCTGTTTAAATATTTATCACTATTATTTCAACTATGAAAATTCTACCCATGATTAAAGCCCAATTTAAATTTCATTGTCTCTAAATTGTCTCCTCAATTGATTAGAATGGGATATAATGTTTTCCTGCAAGCTCATTTGGGATTATGTGTGAACCATGCTTAGAATCCTATTCTACAAGTTTTGGAGAAGAACCTTCAGATCATTGAGGTCAAGCATCTTTCAATGAATAAATGATTTCCTACATAACAATGCTGGAAAGTATTTGGGCCAGCTTCTGCTTAAACCCTGCTAAGTGATTACAAATTTTAGCAGACAGTCCATGTGGCCTATCTAATATTCCAGTAACAATTCTCCCTTTTCCCCTTATTCCCCAAAACCACAGATTGAAATCTCCACTAAGAATGAATCTGAACATAGATAAGGATAGACTTTATTTAGAAGAAAGATTACTGCAATAGGGGAACTCTTAAACTTCATAAATCTGCAAGTATCTCAAAATCAAAGAGAGAAAGTCTATTACTTTACAGAGAGTACTAAGCTGTAAGTAAAGGGAAGCAGGATAAATGAGGGGGAGTAAGCCGGTTTGCAATTCTGAGTTTTGGCAGAAAAAAATGTCCAGTTGTGCTCAATTTTCAGGATAAACCGAGAAGTAGGCATGTTCTATATTTTAGGACTTGTTTAGGCTTGAAGGCAAGGTGATGTGCAAGGGCTTGCAGAGAAGAGAGAAGCCTGACTAAAGTTTGGTCATGGCAAAACAGAGATAAAGAAATGGGATACTGAGCATGTGGTCAGAAGCAATGTCGTATATGTAAAGGGTGACTATGATGCCCTAGCTGATATCATGCAAGCAGATTACTTCTGCTTTTATTTTCCTGATAAAAAGAGAACCACTGGTTGGTAAGCAATTTTTAAAGGCGTGATGATCAACAATTTTATGTATATGAAGAAGAAAGCCACAAGTGGATGATGGAAGTTCAATGGAGCTAGATTACTACAGGCATCATAGAGTCAGTAGAAAGATGGGTGCTATTTGAGACTTCTTTTTAACATAAAAGGATAAGTGAATAAATCCACCATTGGGTAAAGTAACAATAATCAGATTTCTGTTAAAGTCAGTCTTAACTTTCTGGAAAAACAATTTTCTAAAGTTTAGTCAAGAATCAGCATTAATTTATAACTTTTTAAGATACTGAAAATCTCCTTTGAACTAGTCTTGTAAGTACATTTTATGATTTTTAAAGATGAACAATTTTTTTATCTTCTTTATAATTCATATGCATTTATTTTTATTGACCATACACTTTGCCTTTTATTTTCTTTAATTATTGGTATGTATATCTAATAATCTTTAAACAAGAAGGCACTTTACTACATATGAAAATAGTTAATAGTATTACACTACATAGTATAGTGCTCTAGTATCATATTATAAAATACTATAGAAAAGTTAGGTTAACATATTGTTTTGTATTCTGTCATCTCCTATTTAGTAAATGATCATAAACATTTTTGAAGAATTCCATTAAATATCTAATTTTGACAACTTGTAAACATTGAGGGTACTTGGAAAAACTCATTTAGTTTTAATAGGATTTCAAAACACCACCTCTATGCTAATAACTGCATGACAAAAGTTAACTAAAAAGAATATCTTTCTGAAACTCTTTAATTAACTGAATTATTTTGATCACATTAGAGATATACAATGTTTAATGAAATCCTATGTTGAAATTTTTTTCGAATGCAATTAGTTTCCCTCTGTTTACCTGTGACTTATCTGCTGGGTTTTTGTTTTGCTCTAGGCAGGATTTGTAATATGCTAGCACTTGCACTCATGTGTTATATAAGCTTTAACTAGCATATCAGCTAACACCCAGAACACTTGTCAGAGAAACAAAAGCAGCAGCAAAGGATATCTCTGAGAAAACAGCCCAAACTTTTCCAGTCAAGAATTCTATTAACTTGCAGTCCCACCAACAATGTATTACAGTTTCTATTTTCCCACATCTTCACTAGAATTTCTTATTGTTTATTTTATTTATTTATTTATTTACTTATTTATTTATTTTGCGGTACTGGGAATGGAATCTGGGGGCATTCTACCTCCAAGCTACAGCCCCAGTTCTATTTTTTATTCTTTATTTTGAAACAGGGTCTCACTAACTTGCAGAGGGCCTTACTAAGCAGCTGAGGCTGGCCGCAAACCCAGATCCTCCAGTCTTAGCCTCCCAAATGCTGGGATTACAAGCATGCACCACCACACCCAGCTTCTTATTGTTTATATTCTTGACAACTACCCTTCAAACTGGAGTTCGATGAAATTTCATGTAATTTCAGTTTATATTTTCCTGATTACTAATGTTGAACATTTTTTCATATATTTATTGCACATTTGCATATCTTCTTTTGAGAATATCTATCCAGTTCAATTGCTCATTTTTTGTGTGTGTTATAGAGATTAGTATGGAGTTTCCTCAAATGACTAGGAATGTAACTACCGTATGACCCAACTATACCACTCCTTGGTATATTTCCAAAAGAACTGAAGTGAGTATTCTATAGTAATATATATACACACATCCATGTTTATAACAGCACAATTAGCTGTAGCTTGGAGGTAGAATGCCTCCAGGTTCCATTCCCAGTACCGCAAATTATGGAACCAACCTTAAATGTCCATCAACAGATAAACAGATAACAAAAATGTGGTATATAAACACAATGGAATTTTATTCAGCCAAAATGATGTCATTTGCAGCAAAATGGACAGAACTAGAGAATATTATGCTAAGTGAGTTCAGCTATTCTCAGTCAAGATAGTGAATCTTGGAATATTTTCTCTCATATGTGGAAGCTAGAGAGGAAATAGATAACAAAAGTTTCTTTAGATAACTGAAGAGAGTGACCAGTAGAATAGTGGAAGGAAATAAAACGAGGGCAATGGGGAGGAGAAAAGGAAGAACGTATGAAATAGTTCAAATTATTCTATGCGCACATATGAAATTATCACTACCAATCTCACTATTCTATATGAGGAGGAATGGGTAGTATGGTAGGATCTGAATGGAAACACATCAAGACTTGTGTTCATGTTTATTTGTATGATTTTGAACCTAAGATGTATAATTACAAGGCACCAATAAATTACATATAAAAAAAGGATTCTAGTAAGCAAGCAGCTTTCATCTGGAAGCAGCTTGATTCTTCTGAGAAGCTCTACCCAGGATAAGTCCAAGGATGATGCTCAGCCCCTATGAAAATCTGCATCTCTCCTGGTTGCTTAAGATCTTCACTCTATCTACGAAGTTTTAAAATTTGAACTCCATGGTTCCCTTCCATCATATCCTTCCTCCTTGATTAGAGTAGCATTATAATTCTGGCAGATGGAAGATGTGATTTGTGACTTGATACTACCTAAGATAGAGTCCCCTAGGGGCTGTATGGTTGTTATATAAGGACACTAAAAAAGCAAAGACCAGACAGTATACCTATCACTGTCACAGTTACAGAATCCCTTAGGGGAAGTCAAGACAAACCTAAATTGACAGTTTTAGTTTGGGTTTTCATCTAGGCCACATCATCCTGATAGAATATCAAAACAGATTTTAAAAGTGTAATGTTCAATGAGGATGAAGATTAATCTGAATATTGGAAGCATTAGAATTTTAGCATATATAAAAATTATATGCTTCAAATATATAAAATGACTACAAAATTAACAGTGCCATATATATGAGAAATATTACTTGTATTAATATACAATGGCTTATAATTAGAAAATTAATTACTCATGAGTAAATGGATACTTCCAAATTTAGTAAGTGACTCCAATAACAACTTTCATTACATTTTACTTCTTTTAGAACATTTTTCTGGCAATCTACTTTATATAATTTATTTTGTAGATCAAAATTTCTAATCATTAAATACTATAATAAGCTTTATATTAGGTGATATATAAAAGACACATATTCTCAATTAATGAAATCTCAAATTTGCCTAATACTGAGTTTTCTTTCAATATGTTACATTTTATCTTTATATTAAGACAAAAAACACAAAAGAAATAGTTGGTAGGAAAGTTTTAAAACATAAGAACTCTCAACAAAGCCTTTAAATAAAACTGCCACATACCAGCAAATGTCTGTCATTATCTGAGAGACATTAAATTTTGGCTACTTTCCTGCTATTCATAAATACTTTCCATCTGAAAGAAGACATGAGTTTTTTAACAAGGCTTTTACAAAGAAAACTCTAGAACTTTTCATTTTTGTAAGAAATACTCAGCTATTACATGAATCAAATTACTGTACATTTCTATCCTATATCTATAGCTAGAATTTGTAACCATAAGAACTCTGCAAAACAAGTTTAAATAGCATTTATTTACTGCCAAGATTCTTAGATTGAGTTGAGGGAGGAATAAGAGAAAAAGGGAAGAATCGAAGATCAACCAAAAATCCATATATACCTGTGGTCCAGTAATTGTGAGTACATGTGTGCTTAACACCAAATAATAGTTATTCTGTCAAATCATCAATATTTTTGCAGCACCAACTGATAATTAAGAGGGAACATTATTGTACATTTGATTTAGTCATGATCTCTTCAATCCATCTTTTATAGTCATCTTTCAATCCAGCTTTTATAACTTTGAAAAATCTGGAAAGATATATTGCTTTGCTGCATTCTATCAGGGGAGGGAGAGTTTCAGCATTGATTTCCTTAAAAGCAGAGGGTATGTCAAACCAAACCCTTTATGGTGACTAATGGTAACTTCTCTGTGACAAAGCTGGCCACCCTCACTGAAGGCCTCTGCAGTGAGGTCATTATTATGAGCTGTCTTCTGACTGGCTGATCCCAGCCTGCCCTCCGCCCTTTCACAGCCCTCTAACACACAATGATTAATGAACTGGAAACTAACAACCTGTTTTTGAGCAAGTCAGAATTATTCCCCCGGCTTGAATGAATATGAAGTTTCTTCCCTGAAGTTGTCAAGATTTTATGAGCAGAAGTTCCTTTTTCTTCCCCCCTACTAGCTGTATAACTATTTTGTTACTAATCAATGAAGGAAACCAATATGAATAGATAATCAAAGATCACTCCTTTATTCTGTAGTCATACAGTGCTGCTGTGTTTTTTAAAATAATTTATTTCAAATTATTCCAACCACTAGGATACATGATAAGTTCTTCGGAAACTTCCACTTTAGAGCTCCATTTGAGCATCTAGGGCCTTGTGGAAGAGAATTACTCATGGAAATACAATTTTAGAGCAGAGAACAGGCTGACATTCTGAAACTTGCATAACTGAATCAGAAATTCTCAGTATGCATAGTGATGCTTTTTCTAATAACACTATTTTTCCCTTAAGTAAACAAAACAAACAAAGTAAGATCATAAATTGAAGTGGAAACTAAAAAGTTCAGAAAAAGAAAATAAAACAGAAAACCGGAGGAAAGAGACATAAGACCTACTTTAATGCTGGTATATTGATTTCTAGACTTCTCACAAATTGCATTTCCCAGAAAACTCTTCTTGCTTATGAATTACAATTCCAATTGATTCAAGAGATTTTCATGGATACTGAGTATGAGCAACTAAAAGCTGACTTTAGCTTTCAGTAAACTTGGACTTAGCATACATTTTGCAATTAAGTTTTTCTGTGAATATAATAAATTTCTTCTCTTTTGAGACCATGCTTTCTTGTTTTCTTTGCTAGCCCAGAAATTTTGTAAGTGGTAAAATTATATATGTGATATCCAATGATAAACTTTTATAATTCCACCAATGTTATGAAATCACATTGCACAAAATATATTTTGCATTTTATATGACATTTTATTGCTTTTAAAATATTTAAATTCACCTGTATTATTCTTGTTAATTATATTTCAAGAATATTTTAGTGTTTTTTAAACAAAAAGTCAATTCCAAACCCAAGCATCCTAGCATTAATTCTTTTCTTTTCCTCCAAACTACATCCTTCTTCTTCACCATTATACATATACATGAGGTAATTTTTTTCTGAGATTTGTAGATTCTATCATGACACATCAGAATAGCTCAGCATTTTTGTAAAATTTGAGAGAAATTGGCACAAATATTATTAGCTATCAAAGACCTTCAATCAAAAGTTTTGAAAAATAGCGAACCCCCTCAAAAAAAAGATTCTAAAAATTAACTTCAGTATCCATAAAACAAAAAGAGTGTGTGTGCGTGCGTGCGTGTGTGTGTGTGTGTGTACACTCCTAGCCATTTTTATTTTGAAATAGGGTCTCAGCCTGGCATGGTAGTGCACATCTGTCATCCCTGTGCTTGGGAGGCTGAGACAGGGAGATCTCAGGTTAATAACCAGTATCAGGAACTTAGCAAGTTGCCTCTGATTCATTCCCCAGGAAGTGAGGGAGGGAGGGACAGAAGGAAGGAGGGATGGAAAGAAGGAAAGGGAGGAAAGAAAAGGAAGTAGGGTCTCACCAAGTTACTGTGCACTGGTCTCAAGCCTGTGATCTTCCTGTTTCAGCCTCTCAAGTACTGGGATTATAGGCAAGTATCACCATGCCTGATTTTAAAATGTTGTTTTAGTTACCATTATGCTTCATTTTAATTTTTTTATATTGGTGCATTATAATCATACACCTTTGTGAGGTACAAGCTGTTAGAAGCATACATGCACACATTTCTAATTTAACCCTTCCCCATATCCCGCCCCATCTCTCTCCCCCTTCCCACCTTCTCATGTACAGTTTAGTGATTGACTTTGATATGTTTGTGAATGTACATCATGTGCATTAGGGTGTTTTCCTCCCCTCCCCATCACCTTCAGTTAAGATACCTTCTTTGCTCATCTAAGGTTTATCCTTCTTCATCTAGAGTCCCTCTAATGACCAATTTTCTCCCTAGCTTCTACATATTGGGGAGAGCCACATAAACAGAATCAAAGACAAAAATCATATGATGATTTCAATAGACCATGAAAAAGCATTTGATAAAATCCAACACTAATTCATGCTAAAAGCACTGCAAAGAATCAGAATAAAAGGAACATATCTCAACATCATAAAGGCAATATACAATAGGCCCACAGCCAACATCATATTAAGTGGCAAAAAACTGCAAGAGTTCCCTCTAAAAACAAGAACAAGTCAAGGATGACCATTATCTCCACTTCTGTTTAATATAGTACTTGAGACTCTAACCTGAGTAATAAGGCAAGAGAAGGAAATCAAAGGCATACAAGTAGGAAAAACTATTGCTTTTTGCAGATGCCATGGTATTATACTTAGAAGACCTAATAAACTTCACCAAAAAACTTATAGAACTGATCAACAAATTCAGCAAAGTGTCTGGATACAAAATCAATCTTAAAATATCAGAAGCTTTCCTGTATATCAACCATAAATCCTTTGAAAAAGAAATCCAGAAAACAATTCCACTCACAATAGCACCCTGAACAATAAAATACTTAGGGATAAACCTAACCAAGGAGGTAAAAGACCTCTATAAGGAAAACTATAAAAAGTTGAAAAAAGAAATTGATGAAGACTTTAGAAGATGGAAAGATCTTCCATGCTCTTGGATAGGCAGAATAAATATCATCAAAATGGCCATCCTCCCAAAAGTGATCTACAGATTCAATGCAATACCCATTAAATTACCAATATCACTCTTCACAGTCATAGAAAATCAGTCCTTAAATTCATCTGGAACAACAAAAAGCCCAGAATAGCCAAAGTAGTTCTTAGCAATAAGAACCATGCAAGAGGCATCACAATACCTGACTTCAAACCATATTACAGAGCCACAGTAATAAAAACAGTATGATATTGGCACAAAAAGAGACACATAGACCAATGGAGCAGAATATAAGACTCAGAAACAAACCTACACACTTACATTCAATTGACTTTTGACAAAGGACCCAAAAACATACATTGGAAAAAAAAGATAGCCTCTTTAACAAATGGTGTTGGCAAAACTGGTTAACCATATGCAGGGAAATGGAAATAAACCACACTTTCTTACCTTGCACAAGAGTCAATTCAAGATGCTGAGGGCAAGGTCTCTGGTCTGACTTCAACACAACAATTATGCTTCTTAAAAATATTATTTGTTAAAAAGTATTATATTTTCATACTCTGAATGTGAAAGCATGACTTTCCTGGTATAGTTTCAGCTTTTTACCAGGGCTGCAGACCCATGGACACTGTCCTCAATTTCTCGACAGCAATATAAGACAGATTACGACCGTGATTTATCCCATTTAGTGTCAGTAAAAGTATTTGGGTACTTTTAAACAAATGCTCGCTATGACATTCAGCCAAACATGTTAGGTTTTTCAGTTTTTTTCAAATCTATATGCTTTCCTCACATGAACCGGACATTAGAGTCAGGTAGGAGTGCTCTAAGATACAGAGCACAGATTTAAATGCTTCATAGAGATTCTAGATATTTATTTTTTTTTTTGCAATTATTTTAAAATATGAGACATTAGAATAAAATTTTAGAATGCTTAGCACATGATTTTGCATATACTCACATCTGCACATTTCCTCATATTCACACACTTTTGTACACTGGACTCTCTCAGACCAGCTTAAATACAAAATCAGAACAAAAGTAGCAGCTGTCCAGGGCACAGAGTTACATGAGACAATATGGCATTCTCAAGGAGGTGCTTAGCTGCTTCCCATAAATCAGTGGACTTCACCAAAAGGAGGTAAGGAGGCCTTAACTAACACATGTTCTCACGGGTCCCACACTGTACCCAGTTGGGGTTTCTTGGCTCTTAATCTGCATGATCTCCATCTTCCACTTGTTTCCCTGTGCAAGGCTTGAGGAACATTACAATCAAATGCCACAACAGCAATCAACAGTGCAAACTACAACAAACAACACACTGCTCAGAAACAATAACCATCTGTGCCTATTTTACTGGCAGGCTCCAGGCTTTCACTACTGCCTGCATTGTCTGTTGCCCTGCATGCAAAGTGCAAGATGCAAGTCCCAGGCTGCATCTCCCACAGGCACTGTCTACAGCCATCACACCTGGCCAAGGTGTCAGTCTCATCATTGCCTAGAGAGGCCAGAGGCACATGTCCAGTCACATGATGTACCATCTTTGGGTGGCCTAGTTCCCCTAATTATAGCCAAAAGGTTTTGCACCACAGAAGCCAATGCATCACCAGTCCTTCTCTTACAGATTTTTCAAAGGAAAAGGGAACTCCTTTAAGGGCCCAGGCTAGTGGTAGTGCTCTGATGAATCCAAGGAATGTGGCCACAAAAGCAAATCTCCACTGATTGGTTGTGTGGCATCATGTTTAGAAAGCAACCCATTCTTTGGCTTTTTCACTTTCCAGCTAGGTACTTTTGATATAGCCATCAATTACCCAACTCTACACATATGGTAGGAATTAGCTATGCCAATGCAAAGTTCTGATAAACAAAATGCACCACATAGATTTATTTATTTTGAGTATTCACATTTTCCATAAGAATATACCAAAGACTAGTTTATTACTGTTCTAAATTGGTCAAGGTTTAGGATATATACTTTATCAAATCTTCAAACAGACAGAAGAGCCCATTTATATTCATTTATTCATTCAAACAACAAATGTTTACTGAGAACATGTTGCTTCTCAGACATTTCTTTGCATGCTGAAAACAGAATAGTATACAGGGACAGTAACAGTGCCTAACAGTGAAGACTTTCCATCTAGAGAAAAAGGACATGAAATACAAAAGTGGATAAATAAAGACAACAATTTCATAAGTACTCTGAGTAAAAACAAACATGATAACATGATGTGGTATCTAAGAAGAAGGAAAATTAGTTAAAGTATACATAGAAGAATTTTCAAAAAGTTATTTGAATTATGACATAATGAATAAGAATGTATCATGCAAAAAAAAAAAAGAAAAAAAAGGTAAGGAAACTGTGCAGAGGGCTAGGATGAAACTGAAATAAAATTGAGGTGTTCAAGAAACTGAAGGAAATTAATAAGGTGTCATTTTCTCTCCATTTTACATGTCACAATTTTGAAATGTGCAAAGTGCAAAGGGCTTAATATACTTAGAACCATTGAAGAAATAAGTGTCTAAACTTCTTGTTTGAGGATAGAATTTTTTTTTCTTTTCATTTAAAAACTGATATATCCCAAGAATTTTGCAATTTCCCACTTTCACATCAGGCAATATTTTGGAAGTGAATTATGTACCTGAACCTTAGCCAAGTGACTGGAACCCAAGCTCATAGCCAACATACTCAATATACTTTTCAGTAGTTTTACAAGCATAAGAACATATAAAATTTAGGGAAAAATCTATGAGGTTGAATTAATTTCATTCCAATATTTGTCAAGAAATTTTGGGAGCAGCTCTTAAGTAGATGAAATCAGAAATATGAACTCACAAATCATGGGTTCTAAAATTCAAACCATCTTTATAAAATTATTCTTCTTTCCTCTTCATTTCTGTTACACAACCTACTTTAATTATCCTCCAAGCCAGGTGTGGTGGCACACACTTGTAATACCAGTACTTGGGAGGTTGAGACAGGAGGATCCGGGTTCAAGGCCAGCCTCAGATACTTAGTGAGGCCCTTCACAACTTAGTGAGACCCTGTTTCAAAATAAAGAATAAAAAATAGGACTGGGGGTACAGCTCAGAGGTAGAATGCCCCTGGGTTCAATCCCCAGTACCTCAAAAAAAAATTATCCTCCAAAATGTCTTTTATCCACCTTTGTAAAAATTTAATGACGACTACTCTGCAATTTTCATCACCTGTGTTCTTTCCAATTATTTATTTCTTCCGTCCTTATCTTCCTATTTAAATACTACTTATCTTTCAAAATTTACCTTAAGTTTTTCCCAAGATTTACACCAGAAGGAATGACCTGTTTTATGTCTCTTGTCACTTAGCACTTTGAGTATTAGCTCCCCTTCTTCTTAATATTACTTTGGGAGTAGCTACTTTGCATTTCCTACCAGTGTATATCTCACAGTATTTAGCAAGTTGTCCACCCATAACCTGTGGGGAGGGCAGGGATCAGAGAAGGTAGAAGAAGTTCTCTATTTCATTCTTTTTTTTTTTTTTTTTTTTTTTTGTGGTACTTGTAGAGGTGGAACCCTGGGGCCTTCTACCTCTGGGGTATACCCCCAGCCGTATTTTTTTTTTTTTTTTGAAACAGGGTCTCATTAAGTTGCAAAGGGTCTAACTAATTGCTGAGGCTGACTTGGAACCTGCGATCCTCCTGTCTCGGCCTCCCAAGTACTGAGATTACAAGCATGTGCCACCATGCCCAGCTTTCTATCTCATTCTTTTCATATAGAGAATATACATGTCCCAGGAGAGAAAAGCATAGAAGACCATCCAAGCCCCTCTCTCCTTCCCAAAGAAGAAAAATGACAGGTATTGTTTAAAAAGGGGGAAAGACCTGAGCCTGTAAATTCCTGCTCCTATATTTCTATCAAGCAGTTGTGTCTCGAGATAAATGCTGTCAACCAGGCATGGTGGCACAGGCTAGTAATAATAGTACTTGGTAGGCTAAGACAGGAAGATTGCAGGTTCGTGACCAACCTCAGCAGTTTAGCAAAGCCCTCTGCAACTTAGTTAGACCCCATTTAAAAATGAATGAAATAAAATAAAATAGCCATGGTAGTATAGGAATGAGGTTGAATTTCCCTGGGTTGAATCCCCAGTACCAGAAAAAAAAAAAATCATGTATGCCATCTCTGCTTTTTGAATTTGAAAGATCTCAGCATCTATTAAATGAGATGCCTTTTAATATTTTTTAATATATGTATTTTATTCTGTAGGAACAATATTAACAAGCCTGATTGCAGTTACATAACTGAAGTGCATTTCCCAGGTTGTTTTATGAATATCAAAGATGCAGTATTTCTATCTTTATCTCTCTGATTCTTTTTATTTCGTTTTTTTTTTTAAATTTTTTTGGCGGTATTGGGGATTGAACCCAGGGGCATTCTACCTCTGAGCTCTACCCCCAGCCCTATTTTATTCTTTGTTTTTAAACAGGTTCTTTTTAACAAATCCTTTTTTTTTTTTCATCTTTCCCTTTCTTTGTTTTTTTCTTTAATTTTTAATTGGTGCATTGTAATCACACATCTTTGTTAGGTACAAGCTAGTATAGGTCAAGGCACACATGCACACATTTCTCATTTCTCATTTAACCCTTCCCCAATTCCCACCTCACTCCTTCCCCCTCCCTCCTTGATCTATGCAATACAGAGCCCATTTCTATTAATGTGGCAGAAACAGCTAAAACATTTGTGGATCAGCTTCAATCCTTGGTGCCTACTTGGCCCTCGTTTACCTCCTTGCTGGGAGGAGTTATCGGATTACCAGCAATAGTCATTCTAGGCTTATGCATTCTACCACTCATTGTATGCCTTGTGATCAATACCTTTGTTAGTATATGAGCAGATTTACATAGAATAAAACTGCACATAGAATAAGCACTGCCTTGCACAGGGCCTAGTAGTCAATGACGGGTTCGATTTTCTCAGGGCAATATCAACCTAAGACAGGTCTTGTTGAATGACTCATTGAGACCCCATGACGGGTAAGATTATGCACCTGGTAGGAAACAACCTAAGACACACACAGTCCTTCATGTATTTTAAAATAAAAACGGGGGCATTGTGGGAGCCCAGATGGGCCCTTTCCCCCCGGCAGTTGCTATCTGCATATATGAGTAATTATACTCATGATTCTTCTGATCTGGCTACTTTGGGGTCTTGAAGTCTGGAGATTGCTCCTAGGATGTGTAGACGAAAGATCCTCTTACTTCTTAGAGAGTAAATATATGACTCTAAAGGTTTATGGTTTTATGACTCTAGAAAGTTTGCTTGACCAGGCTGTTAGCAATGTGGGCTATATATAGAAAATGAAGAAGTGGTGCTAATCATGCTCTGACAATGATTGATATGTTGTAAATGTATATGTAACCCTGTTGTACTCAAGAAATGTATAAAAAACCTAAAATAAAATATTTAACAACACACACACAAAAGAAACAGGTTCTCACTAAGTTTTGGAGACCCTCACTAATTGGCTGAGGCTGGCCACAAACCTACGATCCTCTTGTCTCAGCCTCCTAAATACTGGGATTACAAGCATGTGCCAACCACACTCAGCTGATTCTTTTTCTTTAAACAAAACAAAATGAAACAAAAACAACAAAATAAACTCATGCACTACTTATCAAGCCAAGTGTCCTTATTTATTTCAACAATGTGTGTACATAGAAACTGATATTTTAGATATCATGAAATTTACATTCCCAAGAAAGCAAAATAATAATAATACTTCCATGATTAATTATTACATAGGAATTAGTGTCTAATATTCTTTCATATAAGCTAAATTTATTGAAAACAAATACTTTGCAATACCATATGAAGTTTTTGGAAATGCCCCTTTTATAGCATACACTGAAGAAAGTCCATTTGACATAAAAAAGGACAAAATAAAATGAAACATTTAACATTAAAACTAAAGTTGAAGAAGGTAGACATAATCACTCAGTTTTAATGCACTTGTCAGCAACAGTTAGTCTGAGAAAATTCCCTGCATCCTATCTATGTCTAAATAAAGTACATTTCTAAAATAAAGACCATGAGTCATACCAAAGACAGATTTCTGAATCCATCAGCAAAGCAAAATACAAAAGAAAATCATACTTTTTAGAAAAAGTGACTTTTCAAGCCTTTCTTCTAACTCCTTTAAAAATTTCAAAGTTTTCTAGAAGATTTTCTTTTGTAGGGTGTCCAAGCTTCCCTCTCTAATAAACAAACACCAGACCATTTGTAGGATACAAGTTTCTACCTATATCATTCCACTATGATACAGCAATACTTAATACTTCAATAATTACTGAAAAAATTTAAATACAAATTAAAAGCTCATTATACATAACTCCTATTTTCTGCAGACTTTAATTTGGATTTAATTTGGGTATTCCACTATTTAGAACTTTTATATTTTCCTTTCCATGAATTTGACATTTAGACCGAAGTTCCCTAGAGAGGAATGCAAACTGAGAATAATAAGAATGATCATCATATTAACCACCACTACACATGTTCACTGATTAATAATTCCCAACAATCTCTGAAATGGAAATTCCGTATCAGTGAGATTATTTCATTGAAGCCAGCCTCCTTTAGCTGTGATCACACCATCTAATCACATTTTTCACAAGTTATAAAAAGGATAAAGCTTGTTAGGTAGAAGCACCAAGCTTCTCTGAATCTAAAAACGTAATAAAGAAGAGGCAACGTCTAGGTGCTAGCCACTTGCCATTGCACAAATACCAGATTGCACTAAAATACTACCTCTATTTGTGTGCAAATTGTTATCTATTTCCATCAGGAGTCAAAAGTCCTGCCTTAGAGGAAAGGGATAGTTTGGCAGCTTTTGATGAGAAAAAGGTAATATTTATCATTACATTTAAATAAATTTTCTTAAGGGGCAAAAATCAAAACTACGTATATTTCTGCAACTCATCCTCTTATACTATAATCTATATGGTCTAGGTTTTGTTTGTCCCAGATGCCTCCATGAAGGAGCTCAGAGAACACCAGAGTACACACAACTTCACTCACCCATGGGTTTCCACCTTCCATCATAATAGAGGTATACAGGTTCATGATTGATATGTTTGGATTCTATTTATTTTTAATTTTTATCTTTTCAAAGTCTTTATGGCAAAAGCAGTTATTTTCTGCTAATTAAACTATTATTCTCTTTTTTCAAAACCATGATCTACTTTTCTACTCATTATCTATGCAGTGCATTATGCAGTTTTTGAAAATGTGAATTTTGTTTAACACATGGTGAAAAATTTTCAGACTGATCTGAAAAAAATTAACTGATATATTCAGGCAATTACTGATGTGTGTAAGTAGACTCAGCATTTGTTGTTTTTTTTTTTTAATGTAAGTCTAAAACAGAGTAAATAAATTTGTTTTGCAAATAATCCATTCAATAAATTGGCAAATGAACTAAACAGACACTTCTCAAAAGACAAAGTACAAATGGCCAACAATTATATGAAAACATGCGGAACATCTCTAGCCATCAGGGACATGCAAATCATACTACACTTGAGATGTCATCTCTCTCTAGTTAGAATGGCAATCATCAGGAATATAAATAATAATAAATGCTAGTGGGAATCTGGGAAAAAGGAACTCTTACACGCTGTTGGTGAGAATGTAAATTAGTATAAACACTATGGAAATCAGTATGAGAGTTCATCAAAAGACTAGGAATGGAACCACCATAATGGAACCCTCTACTTGGCATAATTATTTTGCATGAATTTAAAAATGAGTTTTAATTGGGGGAGGAGGTCGAGGAAGATACTTTTCAATCTTCTGAGCTTGCCTTCCACATGGAGAGAAATTCAATGTTAGAGCAAGCTAGACAGTCTATGTTTTACTTTTCCCAATGGGTAAATAACATGTTAAAATAATTGGTGATTTCATAATAAGAAACTGAAGAATCCAGTTGCTCCTTTTTTCTCTTTAGACATGGCGTATTTAAAATAAAGATACATTCTGTTTTGTTCATCTATGCTCTGTCTCTAAACCTGTAGGCCCAACTCCAAGCCAGGGTTGTCTGTACCTGGGTCTATCTAATTCTCTGGTTCTATATTAGATACACCACCTTCTTGTACATATAAGCCACCACCAGCAATATCAATAAAAATTATTATTCTGTCCCCTACCATCTGTTTCACTCTTGACTTATAGTTTAGCTGTTCAGAACTCAGTGAGTTGATAATTTTATTTCTTAGGCTCCCAAAACCCCAAATATCTGAAGAAATTGTGTTTAATTCATTTACCATTGAATATAAGGAATAATCTAAAGACCATTAAGATAACTTTAGAACCAATCAAGAATGGGTGTTTATTACTATATTTATTATTATTTAATATATACCCATTCTTTTTTAGTGCTTATTTTCAACTGGCCAGCCTAGCATACAAATATTTTAGTATAATAAGGCAATTATAGCCAGATGTGGAGGCCCACACTTGTAATTCCAATACTTAGGAGGCTGAGACAGGAGAATCACAGGTTCGTGGCCAGCCTCAGCTATTTATTCAGGCCCTCCACAACTTAGTGAGACCCTGTTTCAAAATAAAGAATTAAAAATAGGGCTGGGGGTATAGCTCAGAGGTAGAATGCTCCTGGGTTCTATACCTAGTACCAAAACAAGAGAAAAGTGCAATAATGAAAATAGCCTACACAAATATATAAGAGGGAATTGGAATTTGCAAATGTTATTAGTTATTCTAAAGCAACAAATGTCATTAAGGTAATAACTCTTATTATACTCATCAAATAAGAGTTAATAGTTATTAAGTACTATCTGCTAATAATGCTAAAGAAATATATATTGCTCTGTTTGATTTTCAAAACAGTTTTGGGAGTGGCACCTTTACTGTTTCCATTTTAAGATGTTAAAATTCACCAGGCATGGTGACACAAGCCTGTAATGTAATCCCAGGACTTGGGAGGCAGAGATAGGAAGATCACAAGTTCAAGGCCAGCCTCAGCAACTTAACAAGACACTGCTTCAAAATAAAAATAAAAAAGTGTTAGGGGTATATCTGAGAGTTACAACACCCCTAGGTTTAATTCCCAGTACTAAAAAAAGAAAAAAATCAAGCTTATAAAACCTGTCTGAAGACATAAAACTTTTCAGCATTGAAACCTCAAAGTCCATGTGCTATAAAACCATACTATATATTGTTTCCATCACAATGCTCTTGTTAAACTGGAAAATTAACTCAGTTGAAATCAACTTGTATTTTCCACTCTGATCTCACCAATATGTAAAAATATACACAAAATTATTCAGAGATGCAGCACTGCAAAAATCCATAGAGTTTATTAGGCACCTATTGTCTTTAAACAAAAGAATTGCCTCAAAAGCAATATGTAAAATGAGGATTCTTTATGTTTCAAGGAATGGAAAGATTGTTTTTGAGTACCCTCCCTAAGGATTCATTGGAAAGTAAATCAAATAGGAAGCAGTCCTAACTACCTCATTGAAAGCTGAGATACTGCTCAGTATATAAAACCAGCTCTAAAGACCAGTTATCTTGTTCCTGTCTCAGTAACTCATCAATTAATTCAAATATCTTCTGTCCTGCCACTACTTTGCTCTCCATGTGAGCTTCTTTTTTCCATAATCTACTTCTGGCTATCTTTGCTCATCTTCATGACTTCTGCTTTCTCCAGACGTCAAGTGTAATTCAACTTGTATTTTCTGTTCAAATCTCAACCCTATGTAAAAATGCACACAAATTATTCACAGATGCAGCACTGCAAAATCTGTAGAGTCAAGTTGCTTCACAGATTTTGCTAAAAAGGAGCTCAACTTATAACATCAAGAGCTTTCTGACTTGATCAGAGTCATGTTGTCATAGGTTGACAGTTTATTGTTTTCATGCTTTTGACATCATCCTGTGCCAGTGGTTTGTAACTAAGCAGTTTACTTTCTGAAGCAATCAGCCTTTGCTTTGCTCACCCTGAAACTTCTCCTTTTATGTTACACTATGTCAGATTCTCATTTAAAAAAAAAAAGGCAATGTCTTCAAAGATATCCTTACTGATTTAGAAGCATATGGATTTTCTATAAGACAGATTATGCAGCCATTCAAAAGGTTTTTTTTTTACTTTGATGTCATCCCCTTATGTTTTGTTTTGTTTTTAATCATTATTGATGATGTTGGATACTTGATGGTTATAGCAGGCATTGGTATTAAAATAAAATGCAGCTATCCACTCTTACATATACATTTCAATCATTTCTGCATTGCAAATTTGGGAGGTATAAGTTGAGCTATCTTGATCAAAACTGTTAATACTTTTCTTCGGATTTACAATGTTTTCCTCTATGTTTACTTGTGGTGATACAGTCTACCTTCCTGTCTACATAGGGGAAATTTAACCATAGTGTCTTGACCACAATGAGTATTTCAGGGAGATATTCATGACCCAAACCAGATCAGTTAGAGTCCTTCCCCAGGTTTTATGTGTCTGGAACCACTAGTTCCTCTTTAGAAAATTCCCTAAGGATGCAATTCCAAAGTTGTTCAGCAATCACCATTTCTAAAACAGGGGTAACGTTGGTCTACCACAGAGAAAATTAAGGTAATTAAGGACAAACAAAGAGAGATGGAAGGACTGAGAGAAAGAGTTCTGTCTGAGCCAACCCCCAGTTCATGTTCCTTAAACTCTTCAGACCTGGCAAGGTCTGAGCAACACCAGTATTGCAATAAGTTTTCTTCATTGCTTAAACAAATACAAGTTAGGTTTCTATCACTTGCAACTGGAAAAGTCATAATACAGATCCCTCATAATCTAGTATAGCCTATCACACATTATATTCCCTAAGTAGGAAGGCCCTGATTTTTTTCTTTACCATTATTATGAAATGTAAAGTATTTTTATTTAGTAGAATTTTCATCCAAAGCCTCCTTAAAAGTGCCTCTAATTCTCCCATGTGCAACACAAATTCATTCTGTACATCCCAATTACTCTTCCTATGTATCAATTATACTATTTTCTCAAAATTGGAAGGGCAAAGTATCTTAGCACAGCATTTGCTGTTTTATCTGACTTACTTCAGCCTCATTCATTTTCCTTATTATCCCTTAAATTCTTCACTTCTGTCCTCTAGGATTTCAGTTCATATTTTTATGCAATCCTCTCTACTGCTTTTTATCTCCCATTGTCTTTTACATTTCAAATCCATAGTCATCTGTATAAAATATCATTTTGAGCAACATGACTCAACTCCAAATAGAATTAAAAAAAATATCCAAGATGAAATTCAAACTTCTCAACTTGAAATTCAAGGCTATTTTTGTGGCCCACATATACTGTCTCTATCTAAACTCTTTTTTTTTTTTTAAGAAATCTTACAATTATCTGTATAATATCCCCTAGTCACATATTTCTGTTTCTACCTCTAGATCATTCATTTTGGTTAGAATGCCTTCCCTATTTTCATCTTATTTTCTAAGCTTTGTGAAGCTTCAGCACTATCTTCTCCTTGGAGGATGTATTTGCCTAGAGGCTAACTAAACTAATCAAAAGGAATTGAAACTAAATGCTATGAGAAAGGAAAAGAAACATCCAGATAAATATGTAAATCAATTTACTATGGAAAACATAGTAGCTGGAACATTCAAGAAAGAAAAACATTGTGGGTAGTAACAGTGAGTCATTTGAGAAAACACTTGGACCCCGAACCAGTGATAATTCTTATATCACCAAAAGATGCAGATGCATATGTATATAGACATGAATCCCTTAATGATATATATATATCATATATACATATATACATGTATGCATATATATATACAATATACATATACATGTAAATATACATATACACATATACATATAACATATATATATATCATTATGTGATATACGTGTATATTTGGAATCTGCACAATGTGATGTGAGACCTAAATCTTAAAGAGAAAACAATAAAGAAAACTATTTACAGCCTCTATGGGCTTTGCGAAAGACTATAGTGTTAGAAGGACATATAAACCTACTAAGAAATAAAGGAAGAATGTCATAGAGTGAGAAGCAGACACTATGTCCACACAGAAAACCAAGATTCTAAAAGGTAAAGATGACTGAAGCATACCTAGGAAATATTTAAGAAGCAAAGATAATCTAAGATGATGGGGTTAGATAATGGATCTTAGGTCAGTGTTAGTACTACAGTAAGGGTTATGCTAAGGGTTAAGATTAGAATTAAGGCCATCAAATGGGGAATAACACACTTTCTCAGAAGCAAGATTACAAGCAGTAAAAGAATTATCTGATTCAAAACAGAGTCTCTGACAATGTCTATATTAACTATTCTGAAAATTTAAAGTCCCAGAGAGAGGCAGAATTTAATCACTGGAAATTATTTAAAATCTGATTCTGACCAATAAAGAAGAATTGAAAGGCAAAATGAATAAATTTGAAAACTTGAAAATTGATATTAAAGTACTAGAAAACATTAACATTAAAAGATCTGACATGGATATATTAATAGCAAATACACTATGCTTTAAGATGCTTTATGGTGAAAAACACAATTATGAAAAAGAAATGTGGCCTCACAGAAATCTCTAATGTTTAGGAAAAACATAACATTTTAAGCCAGCATTTAGCTAAGACAAAATCTCAGAAAATAAGAGAGGAATATCCAGAAAAATTTAAAAACTCAACTCTCATAGTATAAGTTTTAAAAGCCCCACATACCTCCACCAGTAATTGGCACAGTCAGTAAACAGTAATAAGATAAAAGATTTGAACATACCATTTAACAAAATTGGTATAATGATACATATATAAAACCACGCATGCCAAGATTAAACACCACACAATTTTATCAAGCTCATGTGATCCATTTTCTTTTCCTTCCTCCCTTCTTTCTTTTCTCTTTTGTTGTTGTTTTTTGGTTTTGGGGTTTTTTTTCGGTACTGGGAATTGAACCCAGGAGCACTATAACTCTGAGCTGCTCCCCCAAACCTATTTACCTATTTTATATTGAAACAGGATCTCATTAAGTTGCTGAGGGCCTTGATAAGTTGCTGCGGCTGGCTTCGAACATGAGATCCTGCTGTCTCAGCTTCCCAAACTGGGATTACAGGTATGTGCCACCATACCTGGCTGTAGGTGAGCCATTTTTATATAATTAATTATGCTCCAAGCACTAAAATAAATTTCAGATGAATGAAAAAAAAAAAAGATCGAAACCTAACAAGGGTGACAAGGGTGGACATCTTTCAATAATAAACCAACCTGAGAAGAATTGAAATAGGTATTTTCAAACTGCAATTTCATTGGTAATTTAGAAGATAGTCACTGTATATATACATATTATAGAGCCATTTATTTCTAATATTGTATCATGATTTCATAGTGAAAATTAAGAAAATGATTTTAAATACTTCTTGTATACCAAAAATCTCTTGTTAAAGTTTTAGTGATATGTAGAGAGATTCACTGGAAGTATGAGATGGCCTCAGAATATATTTCTGCACAATTTAAAATTGGAAATTAATATGGATAAAATATACAAAAATTAGCTGTCCAACATATTTTCAGGTGCATATTAAAAATTGATAACAAAGACTGTCTACATTTATAATTATGAGAATAATAAAACCTAGTACAAGTATAGATATGAATGAGTGAGGAAAAATAATGCAAGGATAGTATTAGTAATAATAATCCTAAATAAAATACTGACAAAGAGAATATAGCAAGATATATAAAATATCATAAAATTTATGTTATCTAGATATACAAAGATCATTTAACATTTGAAAATTAAACTAACCATGCTAATAGATGAAAGAAAAAATAATATAATTAATAAGGAAAATATTTGAAAAAAATATTTAACTATGGTCAAATGAGATCAATACGTTTATACTAATTTAAACATTACACAAAGCACACATTTTGAAATATCACATCACCCCATTAATCTGCACAATTTTTATTTTTATGTGTCAATTAAATTTTAAAAAATATACTTGGAATACCCAAAGAAATCACATATTGCTGTAAAACTTAATAGACCATGTTTATAAAGAAGATAAATCTGACAAATATGTTCAGAGGAAAAAAAATAAAATTAAGTTGCTTAAGGGCTATACAATTTGATACCAGTGGCATAAAATTAAGAAAAATTAATATCAATGATAATGCTTATATATTATTTATAGGTATTTGCATATTCAGTAAAACTATTTTTAGTGAATGAAAGAAAAACATATTCAACACAATAGTTCAGGTTCAATTATATCTATAATGTTTTATTTCATTATCTTGATGGTAGGCAAATGAATATTCATATTATTATATATAGTTTTGTGTGCATGCCTCTAAAATATAATAAATGTTCAAAAATAGAATGATAGTGATTGGCAGAGATCTGAGAGCATGAAATTTGGGAGATAAAATGATGATTTCTTGCTTTTATGAAGAAAACAAAAATAAATTTTTCATTCATTTTCCAACAAATACAATTAATTCTATTATGTGCCTGACTGTGATAGCTGCTAAAGTCAGTAGCAAAAAGAGAGAGTGAAGTATTGCTTTCATGGCATTTATAATCTGAGTATGACTTAATTGTACAGACAGTTGAGATTTGTTGTTCCAATTTTAAAAAATTATAACAAATGTCTAAACTAATGGCTTATGACGACATAGGATAATTCATGTAAGGCTATTTTAAAGCCAACTTTTTTTTTTTCTTTAAAGGGGTTCTTTTGATAAGTGGCTGAGAGAAATATGATAGTACATACTCCTACAAAACCATCACCACAGTAAAGTAAATATATTCACCATCTTTATTATTATTTTTTTTTTTTGCCAAAGAGAAAACTTACCCTTTCAGTTACCAAAAGTCAATTAAAAGAAAAAACATGTTATAAGAGATCATTTTAGCAATTTATAAAATTTTAGTACGATTTGTTTTTTTCCAGAAGTTCAACTATTTCTCAAAATGTAACAATGATTCATGCTTAAGAGTTTTTGCTAGGAATGGAAGAGAATTTGCTTAATCTGATACAGGGTATATTAATCTAATGAAGGAGCAAGTATATCCACTTATTTTATTTATCCTTTAACTAAAGGTCCTAGCCAATACAAGAATAATGGAAAAAAAAAATACATACATAATAGAAGGCAAAAAGCTGGGCGTGGTGGCGCAGGCTTTTAATCCCAGCATTTGGGAGGCTGAGCCCAGAGGATCCAGGTTCACAGCCAGCCTCAGCTACCTAGTGAGGCAGTCTGAAACTTAGTGAGACCCTGTTTCAAAATAAAGAATAAAAAATAGGGCTGGGGGTGTAGCTTGGAGGTAGAATGCCCATGAGTTCAATCCCCAGTGCCGCAAAAAAAAAAAAAAAAAAAAATAAAAGGCAAAACCATAAATTATCTTTATAAAATTTTTGTGCCTATAGAAAATCCTAATGAACCTCCAAAGGGGGGAAAAAAAAAAAAAAACTAGTTGAACTAATAAATCAGTTCAAGGAAGTAGCAAGACAAATATATACATAAAAAACTATTTGTAAACCAGCAAGAAAATTAGAGAGTAAATTTTTAAATTACTATTTATATAATGCTTCAAATATTAAATACTCAGAGAAAAATAATATATGAAAGAGATGTACATTGGTAAATATAAAACATTGATGAATTAGAAAAGACCTAAATACATGAAGATTTTTTTCATGTTTAGGGATTAAAAGATAAGTTATTATCAAGATACCAATTTTCCCCACATTGATGTATAATTTAAAAGTGAACTTAATCAAATCCCAGTAGACATTTTTTGAAGAAAATAAGAGAATGACCATAAAATTCATATCAAAATATATAGTAAATAGAATAACAAAAACATATTAAATTAAGAACAAAGTTGGAGGAGTTATGATACTGAATTTCAAAATTTACTATAAAGCTAAAATAATTAGGACTTGGTGATAGTGTTATAAAGTAGATATGTAAATGATCAAAAAGTTTGAGTACTACATATAGTCATCTAAGGTTGCAAAGTTGCAAACATAATTCAGATGGGGAAAGATACTCCTTTCAACAAATTGTGCTCATTATACAGATTTCCAAAGCCCAGGTGGTACATAGATACCACACCAAGGGGTGGGGAGAACACTGGACTGATCCAGGAGGATGATAGTGTCCTGGGATGCAATTGGGGGACTCTGAATAAAAATAAGAGGGCATTAGAAATCCCCCCTTGTGATGAGTAATTTTTTTCTGAAAAGTGGGTGATAAGCAAATAAGTTTGGAAATCTATGTCAGCTAGAAAAACTAAAAGTTCAAAAGAAAAAAAAGAGGAGCACTAATCCATATCTCACCCCAAACACAAACATATAATTAAAAGTAGATTATAGAATTAAAAGAAAGTTCTAACTATGAAATCAGTAGAAGAAAACATAAGAGAAAGTCTTTTGGAATCTCTATAGAGTATAAACAAGTATTTCTTCAGTCACATAAAGCACTTCCCATGAAGCTAAAAAAGGTGGAGTCCAAACCTTATAAATTAAAAAAAAAAACTTACTCTGACTCCCAAAGCAAAATTTGTAACTTCACATTTTCTCTTATATTACACACCCCCTTCAAATCCATTTGAATTTCAGGACATGTTAAAGCAAAGCAATTTTTAATTCAAATAAATAATAACAACAATATTCCTATCTCAAAAAAGTCATCTGATTTCCTTGGAAATACAGTAAATTTGGGGTTATCTTTGAATAATTTATAAATGTTTGCAAACAAAAATGTTGCCAGAGATTTTCATACAAGTTTCTAATAATAGCAAGAAGTTTCTCATAACATTTTACTAGTGCTACTAATGTACCAGGAAAATTTTTTAATGCTTTATATGTATTAACTCATTTAATCCCAAGGTTAAGTCTGAGTATGAGTATTCTTATGCTATTTTTACTGAAAAGAAAAAACATAAGAACACAGAGGGTAACTTACCCATGTTCGCATTGCTTACTGAGGCTTCCAAACTGACTTGAACTCTGGCAGTCTGACTCCAGAGCCACGTTCTTAATCCTTCATTAAATACAGCTAATTCTTTTTCTGCTCAACGTTTCTAGAACTTCAAGGGATATAGGAATCAGCTGGAAGACTTTTTCAAATAGGAGTTGCAGCCCAGGGTCAGGTAATTTGCATTTCTTTTTTTTTTTTTTTTTTTTTTTTTTTTTTTTTTTTTTTTTTTTTTTTTTTTTTTTTTTTTTTTTTTTTTTTTTTTTTTTTTTGGTACTGGGGCTTGAACTCAGGGGCGTTCTACCTCCGAGCTATACCCCCAGCCCTATTTTTTATTCTTTATTTTGAAACCGAGTCTCACTAAGTTGCGGTAATTTGCATTTCTAAAAAGCATTCAGGTGATGCCAATTCCTTGATCCTCAAACTATGCACTGATAAGAGACCATGTTTGGGAGGTAATTTTTTAAAATATCTCCCAGCTAATGATCTTTAAAACAGTAGAGATTTTTTCAATCCGGTTGCATCACCTATAATTTCACATCTGGACAGCAAAATTGAATGAACTCCTTCAAATTCTATGATTCCCTGAATATTTTTCCTAAATCACCGTGGTTTAATACCTGGACAACCAAAATATGATTTACTAAATCCTAAAAGCATTCTTTGTCAAAAGGCAGAAAAACTGAGTGCAGACTAGGAAGAGTTTTCCTATAAACATTCTACAATGAAAAGGAGACTAACCACCAGTATAGTCTGAAATCTGTGGGTTTAAGGGCTGAACTCTGTCTACCATTAGCTTAAAGGTATAAACTGGAAAGGTATGATTTCAGCCAGGACAACCTTTGGCTCTAGAAACACCATAACTTCTCATCCACATTCTTATTTCTTTTTTTAAATTATTATTATTATTATTATTATTATTATTATTATTATTATTATATTTATTGGTGCATTGTAATCATACATCTTTGTTAGGTACAAGCTGGTAAAGGCATACATGCATACATCTCTCGTTTAACCCTTTCCCAGTTCCCGCCCCATTCCCTTCCCCTCCTTCCTTCTCAAGTCAGTTTAGGGATTGACTTTGACATGTTTGTGAAAGTACATCATATGCATTAGGGTGTTTCTTTTCAGCCCCCCATCTCCTTCAGTTAATCACCTTCTTTTCTCACCTAAGGTTTCTCCTTCATCTAGAGTCCCTCTTATGACGCATTTTCTCCCTAGCTTCTGCATAGTGGGGAGAGCATACAATATTTTACTTTTTGTGACTGACTAATCTCACTTAACATAATGTTATCCAGATTCTTTTTCTAAAAGAGGGGGTGAAATTAAGAAAACCATACAAGTCATAGCCCTAGGGATAGAGTAGGAGGAGATGCTTTGAGCAAGGCCTGATCCCTACATTACAAGGTTCTCTGGGGCCCTGGCTATCTGCAGAAAAACAGCTGCTTGAATTTAAATGCCAATTAAAGTTTTTGCAGGCTTTCGTTTTTTTTTTTTTTTTTTTTTTTTTTTTTTTTTTTTT